>CANNZV010000511.1:0-266769 GCA_947561585.1 Caprella mutica | reverse complement strand
GTTGTGAATCACTACTATTCATGTTTTTTTTATTATAAAACCCAAATTTTTTGGTAGATTTATTGAAACTCTGCCTTAACTTTGAGTTATTTTACCTATTGAGGTACCACATACAGATAGGCTAGTAATAAATATATTTACGGGTTTTTTGATAGAAAAAAAACATGAATAATAGTGATTCACAACACATGATTCCAATTCACATATTACATACGAGATGACACAAACGGTCTAAAAAAAGATTATGCAGAATGAGTAATAATTAAAATCATTTACAGAATGATTAATGATCAATTACTAGAAAGAAACAAGAATTGTTAGGTGCAGCTCCACTTCATGAATAACTGACTTTTATAAAATCGAAAACTGTGCAATTTTATAATTCGAGCAATTTTGTTCATTCGAGCAATTTGATAATTCGAGCAATTGTTCATTCAAGCAATTGTTCGTTCGAGCAATTGTTTTTCGAGCAATTGTCTTTCGAGCAATTGTTCTTTCGAGCAATTGTTCATTCGAGCAATTGTTTTTCGAGCAATTGTCTTTCGAGCAATTGTTTTCGAGCAATTTACCGGCTACCGTATCACCCCCTATGTAACTGTATACTATTACTGTACACTGTAACTGTACACTGTAACTGTATACTGTAACTGTACACTGTAACTGTACACTGTATCTGTACACTGTAACTGTACACTGTAACTGTACACTGTAACTGTACACTGTAACTGTACACTGTAACTGTACACTGTAACTGTATACTGTAACTGTTCACTGTAACTGTAAACTGTAACTGTATACTGTAACTGTACACTGTAACTGTACACTGTAACTGTATACTGTAAATATGGAAATGTCAAGACACGTCTGATGAATAGAAACACAAATGGAAATACCGTGTACAGTCACTGTAATGGGAGAATCTTGTACAGTCACTGTAATGGGAGCATCTTGTACAGTCACTGTAATGGGAGCATCTTGTACAGTCACTGTAATGGGAGCATCTTGTACAGTCACTGTAATGGGAGCATCTTGTACAGTCACTGTAATGGGAGCATCTTGTACAGTCACTGTAATGGGAGCATCTTGTACAGTCACTGTAATGGGAGCATCTTGTACAGTCACTGTAATGGGAGCATCTTGTACAGTCACTGTAATGGGAGTATCTTGTACAGTCACTGTAATGGGAGCATCTTGTACAGTCACTGTAATGGGAGCATCTTGTACAGTCACTGTAATGGGAGCATCTTGTACAGTCACTGTAATGGGAGCATCTTGTACAGTCACTGTAATGGGAGCATCTTGTACAGTCACTGTAATGGGAGCATCTTGTCCAGTCACTGTAATGGGAGCATCTCGTACAGTCACTGTAATGGGAGCATCTTGTACAGTCACTGTAATGGGAGCATCTTGTACAGTCACTGTAATGGGAGCATCTTGTACTGTCACTGTAATGGGAGCATCTTGTACAGTCACTGTAATGGGAGCATCTTGTACAGTCACTGTAATGGGAGCATCTTGTACAGTCACTGTAATGGGAGCATCTTGTACAGTCACTGTAATGGGAGCATCTTGTACAGTCACTGTAACGGGAGCATCTTATACAGTCACTGTAATGGGAGCATCTTGTACAGTCACTGTAATGGGAGCATCTTGTACAGTCATTGTAATGGTAGCATCTTGTACAGTCACTGTAATGGGAGCATCTTGTACAGTCACTGTAATGGGAGCATCTTGTACAGTTATTGTAATGGGAGCATCTTATACAGTCACTGTAATGGGAGCATCTTGTACAGTCATTGTAATGGTAGCATCTTGTACAGTTATTGTAATGGGAGCATCTTATACAGTCACTGTAATGGGAGCATCTTGTACAGTCATTGTTATGGGAGCATCTTGTACAGTCATTGTAATGGGAGCATCTTGTACAGTCATTGTTATGGGAACATCTTGTACAGTCATTGTAATGGGAGCATCTTGTACAGTCATTGTAATGGGAGCATCTTATACAGTCACTGTAATGGGAGCATCTTATACAGTCACTGTAATGGGAGCATCTTGTACAGTCATTGTAATGGGAGCATCTTGTACAGTTATTGTAATGGGAGCATCTTATACAGTCACTGTAATGGGAGCATCTTATACAGTCACTGTAATGGAAGCATCTTGTACAGTCACTGTAATTCGAGCATCTTGTACAGTCACTGTAATTCGAGCATCTTGTACAGTCACAGTAATGGGAGCATCTTGTACAGTCATTGTAATGGGAGCATCTTATACAGTCACTGTAACGGGAGCATCTTATACAGTCACTGTAACGGGAGCATCTTATACAGTCACTGTAACGGGAGCATCTTGTACAGTCACTGTAATGGGAGCATCTTGTACAGTCACTGTAATGGGAGCATCTTGTACAGTCACTGTAACGGGAGCATCTTGTACAGTCATTGTAATAGGAGCATCTTGTACAGTCACTGTAATGGGAGCATCTTGTACAGTCATTGTAATGGGAGCATCTTATACAGTCATTGTAACGGGAGCATCTTATACAGTCACTGTAATGAGCATCTTATACAGTCACTGTAACGGGAGCATCTTATACAGTCACTGTAATGGGAGCATCTTGTACAGTCACTGTAATGGGAGCATCTTGTACAGTCACTGTAACGGGAGCATCTTGTACAGTCATTGTAATGGGAGCATCTTGTACAGTCACTGTAATGGGAGCATCTTGTACAGTCATTGTAATGGGAGCATCTTATACAGTCATTGTAACGGGAGCATCTTATACAGTCACTGTAATGAGCATCTTATACAGTCACTGTAACGGGAGCATCTTATACAGTCATTGTAGCGCGAGCATCTTATACAGTCATTGTAACGGGAGCATCTTATACAGTCATTGTAATGGGAGCATCTTGTACAGTCACTGTAATGGGAGTATCTTGTACAGTCACTGTAATGGGAGCATCTTGTACAGTCACTGTAATGGGAGCATCTTGTACAGTCACTGTAATGGGAGCATCTTGTACAGTCACTGTAATGGGAGCATCTTGTACAGTCACTGTAATGGGAGCATCTTGTACAGTCACTGTAATGGGAGCATCTTGTACAGTCACTGTAATGGGAGCATCTTGTACAGTCACTGTAATGGGAGCATCTTGTACAGTCACTGTAATGGGAGTATCTTGTCCAGTCACTGTAATGGGAGCATCTCGTACAGTCACTGTAATGGGAGCATCTTGTACAGTCACTGTAATGGGAGCATCTTGTACAGTCACTGTAATGGGAGCATCTTGTACTGTCACTGTAATGGGAGCATCTTGTACAGTCACTGTAATGGGAGCATCTTGTACAGTCACTGTAATGGGAGCATCTTGTACAGTCACTGTAATGGGAGCATCTTGTACAGTCACTGTAATGGGAGCATCTTGTACAGTCACTGTAATGGGAGCATCTTGTACAGTCACTGTAATGGGAGCATCTTGTACAGTCACTGTAATGGGAGCATCTTGTACAGTCACTGTAATGGGAGCATCTTGTACAGTCATTATAATGGTAGCATCTTGTACAGTAACTGTAATGGGAGTATCTTTTACAGTCACTGTAATGGGAGCATCTTGTACAGTCACTGTAATGGGAGCATCTTGTATAGTCACTGTAATGGGAGCATCTTGTACAGACACAGCAATGGGAGCATCTTGTACAGTCATTGTTATGGGAGCATCTTGTACAGTCATTGTAATGGGAGCATCTTGTACAGTCATTGTTATGGGAACATCTTGTACAGTCATTGTAATGGGAGCATCTTGTACAGTCATTGTAATGGGAGCATCTTATACAGTCACTGTAATGGGAGCATCTTATACAGTCACTGTAATGGGAGCATCTTGTACAGTTATTGTAATGGGAGCATCTTATACAGTCACTGTAATGGGAGCATCTTGTACAGTCATTGTAATGGGAGCATCTTGTACAGTTATTGTAATGGGAGCATCTTATACAGTCACTGTAATGGGAGCATCTTGTACAGTCATTGTAATGGGAGCATCTTGTACAGTTATTGTAATGGGAGCATCTTATACAGTCACTGTAATGGGAGCATCTTATACAGTCACTGTAATGGGAGCATCTTGTACAGTCACTGTAATTCGAGCATCTTGTACAGTCACTGTAATTCGAGCATCTTGTACAGTCACAGTAATGGGAGCATCTTGTACAGTCATTGTAATGGGAGCATCTTATACAGTCACTGTAACGGGAGCATCTTATACAGTCACTGTAACGGGAGCATTTTGTACAGTCATTGTAATGGGAGCATCTTGTACAGTCACTGTAATGGGAGCATCTTGTACAGTCATTGTAATGGGAGCATCTTATACAGTCATTGTAACGGGAGCATCTTATACAGTCACTGTAATGAGCATCTTATACAGTCACTGTAACGGGAGCATCTTATACAGTCATTGTAGCGCGAGCATCTTATACAGTCATTGTAACGGGAGCATCTTATACAGTCATTGTAACGGGAGTATCTTATACAGTCACTGTAACGGGAGCATCTTATACAGTCACTGTAACGGGAGCATCTTGTACAGTCATTGTAATGGGAGCATCTTATACAGTCACTGTAACGGGAGCATCTTATACAGTCATTGTAATGGGAGCATCTTATACAGTCACTGTAACGGGAGCATCTTATACAGTCACTGTAACGGGAGCATCTT
This sequence comes from Caprella mutica, assembly GCA_947561585.1. Classification (NCBI taxonomy): domain Eukaryota; kingdom Metazoa; phylum Arthropoda; class Malacostraca; order Amphipoda; family Caprellidae; genus Caprella; species Caprella mutica. The sequence continues at coordinate 262,045 of CANNZV010000511.1, read as the reverse complement.
ATACAGTCATTGTAATGGGAGCATCTTATACAGTCACTGTAACGGGAACATCTTATACAGTCACTGTAACGGGAGCATCTTATACAGTCATTGTAATGGGACCATCTTATACAGTCACTGTAACGGGAGCATCTTATACAGTCACTGTAACGGGAGCATCTTATACAGTCACTGTAACGGGAGCATCTTATACAGTCATTGTAACGGGAACATCTTATACAGGCATTGTTATTGTAACACATTGTCACAAATTAATATTAATAACTATTAGAAGCAGTGAATTCTAATACTTTCCCTCGGCCTCCCAATTCACTGCCTCTATTCACTGGGTGAGTCACGAATAGTTTCTGTTTATTCGTGAATAATCTTATTATTTTTACCAAAGGAGGCAGCAAGCAAACACCTTCAACAAATTCTGTAGAACAACGTAAAATTCTCTGAATATGCACAGTATTATTACTACTTCATTCTAATGGCCTTTAGTTAAATATTTATAAGTATGGATAAACGGAAACTTTTTCAACCGACTCTGTTTACTTGGTTGCAATCATCGTAATCATATAAGTGATTTATCATTTTTTTAGTAGGGCCAAAGAGTTACTTGATTTATTTTCCATTCACTGCAGTTCTGAGGATTATGAAAGTGAAATGTTGCAAAAAAGCTTAACTTCTAACGCGGATTTACTTAATGAGCTAACAATTTTTTTTTTTCACAGCTGATTGTTTGGGGTTAGAAGAACATGGCCTGTTGACTTTTTGAAAAGTTTCATAAAAGAAAATAGGCAATATAAATTATTTATTTATACTGTATATATATGATTAAGAAAAGGAAATTCATAATAAAATATTTTATTGTTGTTTTTCGATACTGTCGTTATGGAAAAAATAGTTAAATCAGCGCTTCAATAGTTTTTTATTATCTATTGTTCATTTTTCTTCACTAATAATTACAGAAGTAGATTGAGTATTAGGATTTTATAAGAGATGTAAGGAACCTCATGTCCTATTTTCTTTCTCCTATATTTTATGTAATAATTCATGAATTCTTCATTTTCGTATTGCAATCTAATGAAATGAAACGCCCATTAGTTAATATTTAATATATTGAAAATACTTATTTTGTATCACTTAAATATAATGACTTGACGACAAAGATATTCGTCAAACGGCACTCGGTACTTATTTTATGATACCCAGGAGTGTCAAAAATCGTAAAAATTGAACGATCTCCTTGTTATGAATTTGTCAAATCAGTATATGCACAGCACATTTATGAACTAACTGTATATATAATATACATGTATTCTGTATATTGTAAACATACTTTTTGTAAATTTATAAAGAAATCTGCTCAGTAAAGTTTCAATGCTTTTATCCGTTCATGTTGCAGAGAGAGCGAAAGGAAGCGTCTATTCTTATCATCCTTACAACTTCTTTTTCACCGATATATATTAGACATTCACGCCATGTATTTAGAGGGAAACTCCTAGTGGGAGAAATACTAGCCTACCTTAAACTGGGAAGCTATCACTGGGAATAATGATTTTCTAAGATGAACTATGATAATTTTACAAAGAGAGGGATAGTGGGTTATATATTATAGTGATGTCATAAAAAATCAGGATGTTATAGTATCAAAGATACAACTATACTTGTTTATTTTCCGTTATTATTCCGTATCTATTATACTAATTCTTGGTTTTGTTTTAATTGCACAGCTTGTTCCTATCAGATAAAAGATCAGTGGATTCCCACTGTAAGTTGGAATTCTCTTGAATTTTTGGTCTCTGGTTCGACATCCATCTCTCAGATTGGAGTCAGTTCTTGTATTGCTCTCGAATATAGATCACGGAGTGGCTCCCAAAGTGGCTCCTAACATCTCTCAGAGTGGATCCAAACCTCTCCCAGAATGTCTCCTAACCTCTCCTAAAATGGCTCAAAACCTCTCCCAGAGTGGTTCCAAACCTCTCCCAGAATGGCTCCTAACCTCTGCCAGAGTAGTTCCAAACCTCTCCCAGAGTGGCTCCTAACCTCTCCCAGAGTGGCTCCTTACCTCTCACTGAGTGGCTCAAAACTTCTTCCTGAGTGGCTGAAAACCTCTCCCTGAGTGGCTCAAAACCTCTTCCTGAGTGGCTCCAAACCTCTCTCTGAGTGGCTGAAAACCTCTCCCTGAGTGGCTCAAAACCTCTCCCTGAGTGGCTCAAAACCTCTCCCTGAGTAGCTCAAAACCTCTCACTGATTGGCTCAAAACCTCTCTCTGAGTGGCTCAAAACCTCTCTCTGAGTGGCTCAAAACTTCTCCTTGAATGGCTCAAAACTTCTTCCTGAGTGGCTCAAAGCCTCTCTCTGAGTGGCTCAAAACCTCTCCCAGAGTGGCTCAAAACCTCTCCCTGAGTGGCTCAAAACCTCTCCCTGAGTGACTCAAAACCTCTCCCTGAGTGACTCAAAACCTCTCCCTGAGACTGAGTTGCTCAAACTTGGCTCCTAACTTTTCCTAGATCTGCTCCCATGGTGAATAAGTTTCCTGTGTTATATTCATTGGACTGAGACTCTGAATTCCACGGTTCTCTTTCATTTGTCTTAATTAATGTAAAGGGGAATAATATTCAAAAATGTAGAGAAACAAAAATTATTTGAAAATATAATTATTTGATTACATCTCATCAAAATAGATAAAAGTTTAAATGCAATCTTGAATACATAATTTACTGTCGTGACATTTCTTATATGCGATAAAATATACTAGAAAACGTCTTGTGTAGTTTAATTTTAATCTGAAATATTTAGTAGGTAAATATTTATTAATCAAGAACCAATATGAAAGAATCGCAGTCGATTCGAAGATTACCCATAAGCTTATACCATAAGCTTACTACAAGACCTACATGTGCTTACTATAAGAACTACAATGAGCCTACTACAATAATTACCATTAAAGGCTATTCCTATGTTCAACTGAAAAATTTTAGATGTGTAAAATATACAAACATATTTCGTGGCTTTTTACTACTTTAGAAAATAAAATTTCAAAAACCTTTTTATCATTCCATAAACAGTACAACCTATTCTTTATGTAAATTTCCATCAGAAAATTGAAGAATAAAATCTATCATGGATTCAGAAATAAACAAATTACTTGAGAGACAACGAATCTTAGAAGAAGAAGAAGTAAATTATTTTTTAGAAAACTCTCAAGAATAGATCCAAACTGAGACAAAAAGTACGAAATGCTAAAAAAATGGAAGAGCTCATATTCTATAATATTTATTGGCATCGTTAGAAGAGTGTGGGAATCCGTATTGGGATATAAAGTCAGATTAGGGAGAATTGGTTAGGATGCGTGCAATGATATTGCCTAAGAAAATGATCGAAAATAAAATTTATATAAGATTAATATATGTAATTAGGTTAATTTTAAATTTTAATACTTATTTGTGAAGAATGCTATGGTCTATCTACATAAGATAAAATAATCATTATACTATTGTTCAATCACTAATATCATCTTCTAAAATCAAATATATAGTAGTATTGTTATTTGATTTCTGGCTTTTTAATAAACTCAATAGTTTTTGATATTCTTTGTAATTCGTAGTTTATGTGAGAACAGTATTATATTGAATATTACTTAAAGCATTTTAATCCACTACTCCTATTCCAACTACAAAAAGATCCTAGCTCAATTATTCATTTTGATGTAACCAAATATTGAGTACCTCGATATCACTTGACATCACTTCAATCTTTAGCCATCTCACGTGCAAACAGATCGTTTGAAGTGGCTCTGAACTTGATAAATATGCACCAACATGATTTCATGTAGTCAGAACATCGCAGCTCTCTTGTTTCTATTAGTAATTCAGTGAATGGTCTTATAGCGAGGATCCCAGACAGAAAACATTTATAGAATGTACATTGTACAGTAATTATGGAGTACTATTTCTATCCATTGAATATGAGAATATTAAATATGTTTTAGTAGTTTTCCTGAAGGTCTAGATAGGAATTTTTAATTCTTCCGTCCCTCAGATTTCCATGACAGACAAAACTTAAGAAGTTCAAGTGCCCCAACATTTTTCAGATACTGAATCTATTTCTTGTCCAGTTTGCCAACTTGTAAAGATGGTTCTTTTCTTCTAGACACTAATTGGAGTTAGGAGATATTATGAAGAAGAAAAAAAATTTGGGTCGGTGAAAAAAGATGGACATGAGAGATAAACAGGACTGCAGAAGAAGATATAACTTTCTCCTATGATAAATACATTATAAATCTATAAATATAATAATACGAGAAGATATTTCTTTAAAATTCTTGTTATACTGATTCACATATCTTCATAATAATAACAGTAAAAGGATCATTAGTGACGGTAGCGAAATTATCGTCAAATGAAATTATCTACGAAAGAGTTATTTAGCTTTCATGAGTATTGTCATCAGATGGTGGAATGTGACTTTTTTCATAGAACTATTTTTCTGTCTGTTTCTATCTTGAAAGTCTCTTGTATTTATATTCCATAAATATCAGTTATATCACCTCTGGTTTCTTAATTTGCACTATTATTATTATTCCAATATTCTATTTATATTTACTTCTCATTACCACTCCACAATTCTCATGTTTCTCATAACTTCATTATTCCTTTTTAAGTTCAATCAAAGTTTATTCTCTTCATTTTTGAATCACTTCAACGCTATCGGATTACATCAGATGAGAGGTGAGAAAGCCTTTATTGTATCGACATGAACACACCATTTCAAACATTTTCTGCTTGGTAACTTGGGAGATATATTTGTAATTGTTTTAATAGTTTTGATTTTATTTATTGCCAAGTTATGGAAAAATTGTAAGCCTATACCTATACCATGGTACTTAATATTATTTTTAATGAATTAGTTTGTACGATTTGTATTGACTGAAAATGGGAGGGATCAATTACAAAAAAGATATTTATTAAAATGGAAATGATGATTTTGTATTGACATTTAAGAAAACACTGCAAATTATAATAATATTTTTCGGAAAGCCATAATTACCAAATTCATAAAATGAAATAAAAAGATTAATGGGAAAACTATTAGAGGAACATTTATATGATATAAAACATCCTGGAGCACTTTATTGCGAAATAAACTAATTATTAGTAATTTTTATTAAATAAAAAAATATAGCATTATAACTCACAGTTAACTATTTTGAAAACACTTCAAATTAAGTAAAATATTTTTGAATTTCTCATTATCAGGTAATATACTTTCAAGAAACGGCGATTTGGCAGGATTCGAGAATGCGAGAATATATAATCATTGTTTTTTCTGATAGAAATATAACTACACCGAGAGAAAAAAGTACAACCCACATGGTCATATCTAATGGGTCATCAATTTATGCTTTGAATCAATTTATTACGTGAGTTGGTTGAACTTTATTCATGTGTGTTAAAACAACTGTTAGGTGGTGTGTCATCAAATATTAGTTTGATGAAATGAATGAACTTACTATGAGAGTTTAAAGTTACTTTTTTGAGAATTTTAAAGTATGTTGAAACAACTATGACAGAAAGTATTGTAGCAACTCACTCACAAAGACTGTTAATCCAATGTATTTGGTGAATAATTTAGCTTACTATGAGAGTTGGCGCTGCTAATTCAAGTTCACTAGTGAGTAAAATAGACTTTTGCTTTAACCATTGTCAATTTAACTACTTTTAAGTATAAGTAAATGCAACTCACCACGTCGGTAGGGGCAAAATCAAACCATTCATATAAGTCAAATCAAATGAAATTTGATCAAAGTTTCCATGCATTTTCTATCCCTGTTCCTTCTTCAACCATATGCTAAATTGCTAATGAATAACTGTACTTTATTTTCTCTAAAATGCCTGAATATCAAATATTTCTAGATTATTTAAATTATTGGTGCATGTGGCCTCGCCTCAAGAAATGGAAGAGTGAAGAAGATCACCAAATTGAAGCAAGGGGCAACTATTCGGTTACAGAGTTATTCTAATAGATCATATTCATGATACAGTCTGTATATGTTGTACTGAAATATTATACTCTGTCAGCCTCAAAATGGGTTAACAAGACATTCTATTAATAGCGCCTCATAAATTTGATATCAATGTTATTAATGTCACCAAGATTGATACTTATTTCTATATAAGTAATAATCTATATAAGAAGCCATGTAAGTCGGTCAGTCCGTCAAAAAATGGATAAATTTCCTTTTATCGTCTATTTTGGTACTGAAACAGATGTTAAGCCTCCTACTAACTTGATAAATTAATTCCAAAACATTCATATTTATAGTGTTAAGTACAATAACTCTTCGTGAAAAATTATCACTTGCTAAGTATCTTACAGTCTCCAGCAGAACTGTTGTAATCTCTCCTCTCGGTGTACAAAAACACTAACTGGCAACTCTCTCCTAAATGGCAACTCTCTATGTAAATGGTATCTGTCGAAGTTTTGTTCCTAAAGTTCTTAAGTATACTTTTTATTGTTATTTCAAGAAAATGATTGGTAGAAATTGAAAAATCTTTGATTGGGATTGTGTCTTTATTTAATGTTTTCATGACCGTTACTCAATTTCGTATATTAGTTGTTCATAATTTAAATACAATAGAAGTTTGACAGAACCTCTCAAAGTAGGTAATATATACTAATCGTTCAACACATCTTAATAAAGAAACAGCTATTTCACGAATTTGCTAGTAAATGTGTTTATGGGAATACGTAACTGTATGGGAATGCGTAACTGTACGTGAATACGGAACTGTACCTTCCGATAATGGTAGCTTTTCCCATTCGAGTTAAATTACAATTTATCACCCAAAGAAATCCCCATTGTCTATTTATCATATTCCAATACCTTGCCACTGTTCTGTAATTGCCGATACATCAGAATAGACATCTCTTCTTTGCCATAAATAAACGTCTTGAAATATTCATCATGTAAACACTGTTGCAATGCAAAGGAGATATAACTAATTACATTATTTAGATAGTAGTTAAAATGTTAGAAATGCATCCTTTTATAAACAATTATAGATAGAATACAGCTCTAGGCATATTCCACCCCAGGTATACATAGTCCACCCCGGCATATTTCACCCGTGTGACAGTGCGCTTAAAAGGGACAATAAAAACTCAATGATTTAATTTTTAGATGGTCATTTGTTAAATAATTCGTACCGATGAAAAAATAACTCAGACGTATCCTGAGACATTTGGACAATATTTAGAGGTAGCTCAAGTCAATAGAAATTTTATCGTAATAGAAATACAACTATTCCTAATGTAGTAGCTTATTTCAAGGTTTACGTGTTGAACAAGTAAGTATTATTTCCTTTTTTGCATGAAACTACACTACGTTCTCTTACTACAATGGTTGGATGAGATGTGGAAGGGGTCGACTGGCAGAGACAACCCATTCAATGTTTTCTCATTTTGCTTATAAGTTGCTGTTTTGGATTCTAGGACAAAATTCTCCGTGGTCAAAATCTCTCAATGTAAAAAAGACAATAATCTCCCAGACTTAAAGCCCTGTTCAAAAATTTCCCCTCCCAATTAAAAACCTCCTGATCAAAAAAAAAAACATAAAAACAAAAAAAGCATGTAAAGAAACCTTCGCTCAAAAACCACCACTTTTACAAGAAGTAAAATACCAAATTCAAAATGAAATAAAAATAACAAGAAGTACAATATGACATCACCTTACAGTTAATATCGCTGTTGTGTTGGCGATAGGGAAGAAAATCAGCTTGAAATTGAAAATCTAAATACCTCAACTGATACTCAAAAAACCTTTATTTCTAATGTTCTGTCACATGTGTTGTGAAAAATTTGCAGCTTGTAATTAGCCAGTAAAAGACTTAATTTGCTACAATAAAAATGAAAGTTACTACAAATATAATTCTAATAAATGACTTATATTAATAACTAACCAAACCTAACCCGTAAAGTGGGGTGGAACTTACTGGGGTGGAATAATCCTAGTTTTGGATATACCGGGGTGAAATTTAACGGGGTGGAATATACCGGTCACCATAGAATACATATGAAAATATGTTATTAATTTAATACGAAAAAGCATTATATTGATGAATATAATTAGTTTGGTTGCTTAGTAATTGAAATATTTCATACTAATTGCATCAATAGTAAAATAAAATATTTATACTTCAAAAAAAAAAATATTTATTAAAAAACTCGTTGTACCTCCTATATTTCATATAATGAACTATGTTAGAACTCATTTTTCCATATTTCTAGACCCTTTATTTATTCTATGTTAGTTAAACAATTCTATATAGAATTTCGGCCATTATGCACACAATTTATCCAAAATTACATTCATAAATATTTGTTTCAATTACAAATGTTACCTACTTTTGTTTTATTTAGTTTGCAAGTACAAAGAAAGTGTTAATTAATAATATAATCTTCTTATCATAACTTACTATCTCATCACCCTTTCACAATGTACCAAGTTGTTATATCTGACACAATTAGGCAATGTAATTATCCTTTAATATCTTCACTACAGCTGGATAATATTACAGGGAGTGCAAGTGAAGTAGAAGCTAATGAATTCAAGTTGAAATGTGAATTTGATGATTAGTGTCTATACTTTGGGTGTGTTTGTGTTAAGTGAACTGAATTTAAATTTATCGCTTAAATGCATTGGGAAAAATATTCTGCTATTTTCTGTCAATACAAACTGTTACTATGTATTCACATACAAATTAATTTAAGATAAAATTAATTTAAGATAAAAATAAACGAATAAACAAGTGAAATGTGAAGTTGTCAATTATTTTGATGATTTGTATATATTTTAATCTGTTATTCGGATGTTCTACATATATTTTTTCCGTTATGATCATAACAATAAATGTACAAATCGATCATATGTAAAGAAAATAAAAAATATTTAACTTGATCAGAATATTGAATGTTGTTCATATCTTTTATATATGTTAAATATTTCACCTAACTATTTCTTGTATCTATCTGCATATTAGAGCAAAATACGCCAGTCATGTGATTTTTAATTTAATTCAAACATAAGCGAAGTACTGTTATAAATTACTCTTCCCATTTGTAACAGAGATGGATGGAGAGAATAGAAAATGTATTGGTGAAGTTATTAATCAATGGGTCTGGCATGTATTAATAAATTATTCATTTCTGTCCGATAGATGCGTGTAAAATGAAAATTGATAAATTATGCTTAGTTGGAAAATGAACTAGATTCCAAAACTAATTTTTGATCATAAATTAAAGAATTGTAGAGGATTTTTTTTTATATAACATCATGAATTTTTTTTCATTTTCGTAGTACAATAAATTAACTATTACAAATTTAGAATCCTACACAGAGAAAAAAGTTTACTCATATTTAATGGGTCAACAATTTATGCTTTGAATCAATTTATTACGTGAGTTGGTTTGACTATATTCATGTTTTCACGTGTGTCAAAACAACTATGACGTGGTGTGTCACCAAACATAGTTAATTCAAATCATTTAATGGATTGAATCAACTTACTATGAGAATTAGAGTTACATTTTGGGAGTTTGAACATAGGTTAAAACAACTAGAACATAGTGTGTTGAAGTAACTCACAAAGATTGTTAATTCAATGTATTTGGTGTATGAATTAACTTACTATGAGAGTTGGCGCTACTTTTTTTGAAGTTTAGGTGCGAGTTAAATCAACTATGACATAGTGTGTTATAGTAACCCACAAAGACTGTTAATCCAATGTATTCTGCAGAATATGAATTAACTTACTGTGAGAGTTGGCACTACTTTTTTGTAAGTTTAGGTGTGAGTTAAAACAACTATGACATAGTGTGATAAAGTAACCCACAAAGACTGTTAATCCTATGTATCTGGTGTATAAATTAACTTACTATGAGAGTTGGCGCTACTTTTTTAGTTTAGGTGTGAGTTAAATTAAATGAGTATGTGGCAACTTATGCTTTCCTCAAAGCCAATTAATCGGTTGACACTTTACAGTTCAAATCTTGTTTGAAGTGTGTTACGTGTTGAATGTGAACGCCCTTCAATATCATTTTAGTTCAAGTGCAAACCATAGCGTTATATGCACTAAATAGTACTATCGCTGCCGATCGATTATTAATTATTAATTAATTCCATTAATACATAGATAAATGCCTGCCTAAATATTCTAAAAAATTTGGGATTGATAGGGTGGTGGCTAGGTAGTTATTTGAAGAGCTGATTATCAGTGTATAACTTTTCATAAAAATAAATTTTGATTACTGCCTTCCGGTTTGTAAACTGACATCCAAACTAATTTTCCTAGATTATTATATGTTAACTTATTTAATACCTAGCTGTTTTTTTTTCAGTGTCAATACTCAATACCTTCTACATAGGCTAGGCAGTTATTGCGCTGTCCTTAGATAGGGTAAGTTCCAAATTATTAGGTGATTTCACATTTTCGGTCACGTATGAAATATAGTATATAGCTACCTAATAGTTAATTGAAATAAAAGTTTATTAATTATTTTATATAGTTTTTCTTAGGCGACCGAAAATGTGGAACCGTCCGATAATTCGGAACTTATCCTAGTATCTCAAGTTAAGTATTCTTATTATTTATATATTTCAAAACTAGTTAGTGTACCTATAGTTAGGGTTACATACTTAAATTCGGTTCTTTAATTTCTAATTGCGGCCCTATAAAGAAAGTCTCAAAATCCATTTGAAATTAGTTTAGCTATATATTGAATTGTTCAACAGATCAATTTATGATAGGTTCTATTTATTTCACGAGTACCTTGAAGCCATGATGGTTATTAATGTTTCTGAGATAAGAGACCGCAGTTAGTTGAAGTGCCGCAATTTACCTACTTGACCCTAGTTTTCTATGGCCGGAAGAACTTTGTCCGGGGAGCAAATAAGGAGAACACCGTCCAGGGATTTGGCAGTGAGAACTCCAACCAGAGGTGAGCCTTTTGATATATTATACTTTTTTGGTATTTAATTAAAGTCTAAATTAAGAGTGTATAATAAACAAAATTATGAGGATTAGCAAGGAGAATCCATTGCATTTATTAGAGCTAAATTTATACTGCATCTGAAGATTTATAAATAGTTTGACATTTTATATAAATAATTAACTTATATGAATCAATTCTCAGTTAATAGTTCTCTTCATTTCTTTGTTAATATGTTTTTTATATTTTCTGAATCTACTTTCAGATCTTTATGAAGAATTGATGGAGTAGATCAACGTCAAAGTAAGTATTTGAAAATGTTAGATGCTTTTTAAATATGTAAGTGCAATATTAGTATCTCTTACTTTTTCATATGCTTTTAGGGATTCCAGACATGAAAAGAATATCGAAGCTGTCGCCATCTCATTACAAAAGGAGAAAAGAGTAGGTGATGTTATTGATAATGTATATAAACGATACTATGAATTTATATTATATATATATTAATATACGAATCTCTTATTTCAGGAATTGGCAACCTATAGTCGTAACAGACAGTGACGAGGATTCAAATTATACTTCTAAATAAAAAAAATCTAAAACTTAAATGTTTATATTTCGTTTTCAATTTGACCTTGGTAAATTCTATTAGCATATTTCTACATCAGTGCCTATGAGTAAGATGAATTGCACTAAAATATGGTTTAGAAGACAAAGGCCTTATTATTGTTTTTGTAGTCTAGCCGGGTAATTTAATTTGTCTAGCCAACCTAATTATCACTACGTAAAGTTATTTACGTTATTTAATTACTTATTTATAAACTGACCTGATGAAGTTATTTATTCAATCTAATCTATTAATTTACAACTAATAAGTAATAACCATATATCAATTCATCGGATCGAAAACATTTCAAAAAGCAAAGATTAGTCAATTATTTTTTAAAATCAAAATTGTATGCATATCACAAAAGCAAAAGTTGAAAATAAATGAACATGTTAGATTTGGTCCTAGAAAATATATAGTCTAATCTGATTGATACAGGGACCCAATTACCAATAGAGTGGTAATTGATCACTTGTGATGGGTATTTATGTGGTGCTGTTGAAATAGATTGGTAATTGATCACTTGTGATGGGTATTTATGTGGTGCTGTTGAAATAGAGTGGTAATTGATCACTTGTGTTGGTTATTTATGTGGTGCTGTTGAAATAAATGGGTAATTGATCACTTGTGTTGGGTATTTATGTGGTGCTGTTGAAATAGATTGGTAATTGATCACTTGTGATGGGTATTTATGTGGTGCTGTTGAAATAGAGTGGTAATTGATCACTTGTGTTGGTTATTTATGTGGTGCTGTTGAAATAGATTGGTAATTGATCACTTGTGATGGGTATTTATGTGGTGCTGTTGAAATAGAGTGGTAATTGATCACTTGTGTTGGTTATTTATGTGGTGCTGTTGAAATAGAGTGGTAATTGATCACTTGTGATGGGTATTTATGTGGTAGTGTTGAAATAGATTGGTAATTGATCACTTGTGTTGGGTATTTATGTGGTGCTGTTGAAATAGAGTGGTAATTGATCAATTGTGTTGGGTATTTATGTGGTGCTGTTGAAATAGATTGGTAATTGATCACTTGTGTTGGGTATTTATGTGGTGCTGTTGAAATAGATTGGTAATTGATCACTTGTGTTGGGTATTCATGTGGTGCTGTTGAAATAGAGTGGTAATTGATCACTTCTGTTGGTTATTTATGTGGTGCTGTTGAAAAAGATTGGTAATTGATCACTTGTGATGTGTATTTATGTGGTGCTGTTGAAATAGATTGGTAATTGATCACTTGTGTTGGGTATTTATGTGGTGCTGTTGAAATAGATTGGTGATTGATCACTTGTGATGGGTATTTATGTGGTGCTGTTGAAATAGAGTGGTAATTGATCACTTGTGTTGGTTATTTATGCGGTGCTGTTGAAATAGTTGGGTAATTGATCACTTGTGTTGGTTATTTATGTGGTGCTGTTGAAATAGATTGGTAATTGATCACTTGTGTTGGGTATTTATGTGGTGCTGTTGAAATAGATTGGTAATTGATCACTTGTGATGGGTATTTATGTGGTGCTGATGAAATAGAGTGGTAATTGATCACTTGTGTTGGTTATTTATGTGGTGCTGTTGAAATAGATGGGTAATTGATCACTTGTGTTGGTTATTCATGTGGTGCTGTTGAAATAGATTGGTAATTGATCACTTGTGTTGGGTATTTATGTGGTGCTGTTGAAATAGAGTGGTAATTGATCACTTGTGATGGGTATTTATGTGGTGCTGTTGAAATAGATTGGTAATTGATCACTTGTGTTGGGGTATTTATGTGGTGCTGTTGAAATAGAGTGGTAATTGATCACTTGTGTTGGTTATTTATGTGGTGCTGTTGAAATAGATTGGTAATTGATCACTTGTGTTGGGTATTTATGTGGTGCTGTTGAAATAGAGTGGTAATTGATCACTTGTGTTGGGTATTTATGTGGTGCTGTTGAAATAGATTGGTAATTGATCACTTGTGTTGGCTATTTATGTGGTGCTGTTGAAATAGAGTGGTAATAATTTGATCACTTGTGTTGGTTATTTATGTGGTGCTGTTGAAATAGATTGGTAATTGATCACTTGTGTTGGATATTTATGTGGTGCTGTTGAAATAGATTGGTAATTGATCACTTGTGTTGGTTATTTATGTGGTGCTGTTGAAATAGAGTGGTAATTGATCACTTGTGTTGGTTATTTATGTGGTGCTGTTGAAATAGATTGGTAATTGATCACTTGTGATGGGTATTTATGTGGTGCTGTTGAAATAGATTGGTAATTGATCACTTGTGTTGGTTATTTATGTGATGCTGTTGGAATATAGTGGTAATTGATCACTTGTGTTGGTTATTTATGTGGTGCTGTTGAAATAGATTGGTAATTGATCACTTGTGATGGGTATTTATGTGGTGCTGTTGAAATATAGTGGTAATTGATCACTTGTGTTGGTTATTTATGTGGTGCTGTTGAAATAGATTGGTAATTGATCACTTGTGTTGGTTATTTATGTGGTGCTGTTGAAATAGAGTGGTAATTGATCACTTGTGTTGGTTATTTATGTGGTGCTGTTGAAATAGATTGGTAATTGATCACTTGTGTTGGGTATTTATGTGGTGCTGTTGAAACAGAGTGGTAATTGATCACTTGTGTTGGTTATTTATGTGGTGCTGTTGAAATAGATTGGTAATTGATCACTTGTGTTGGGTATTTATGTGGTGCTGTTGAAATACATTGGTAATTGATCACTTGTGTTGGGTATTTATGTGGTGCTGTTGAAATAGAGTGGTAATTGATCACTTGTGTTGGGTATTTATGTGGTGCTGTTGAAATAGATTGGTAATTGATCACTTGTGTTGGTTAGTTATGTGGTGCTGTTGAAATAAAGTGGTAATTGATCACTTGTGTTGGTTATTTATGTGGTGCTGTTGAAATAGATTGGTAATTGATCACTTGTGATGGGTATTTATGTGGTGCTGTTGAAATAGATTGGTAATTGATCACTTGTGTTGGTTATTTATGTGGTGCTGTTGAAATAGAGTGGTAATTGATCACTTGTATTGGTTATTTATGTGGTGCTGTTGAAATAGATTAGTAACTGATCACTTGTGATGGGTATTTATGTGGTGCTGTTGAAATAGAGTGGTAATTGATCACTTGTGTTGGTTATTTATGTGGTGCTGTTTAAATAGATTGGTAATTGATCACTTGTTTTGGTTATTTATGTGTTGCTGTTGAAATAGAGTGGTAATTGATCACTTGTGTTGGTTATTTATGTGGTGCTGTTGAAATAGATTGGTAATTGATCACTTGTGTTGGGTATTTATGTGATGCTGTTGAAATAGATTGGTAATTGATCACTTGTGATGGGTATTTATGTGGTGCTGTTGAAATAGAGAAGTAATTGATCACTTGTGTTGGTTATTTATGTGGTGCTGTTGAAATAGATGGGTAATTGATCACTTGTGTTGGTTATTTATGTGGTGCTGTTGAAATAGATTGGTAATTGATCACTTGTGTTGGGTATTTATGTGGTGCTGTTTAAATAGAGTGGTAATTGATCACTTGTGTTGGGTATTTATGTGGTGCTGTTGAAATAGATTGGTAATTGATCACTTGTGTTGGGTATTTATGTGGTGCTGTTGAGATAGAGTGGTAATTGATCACTTGTGTTGGTTATTTATGTGGTGCTGTTGAAATAGATTGGTAATTGATCACTTGTGTTGGGTATTTATGTGGTGCTGTTGAAATAGATTGGTAATTGATCACTTTTGTTGGGTATTTATGTGGTGCTGTTGAAATAGAGTGGTAATTGATCACTTGTGTTGGGTATTTATGTGGTGCTGTTGAAATAGATTGGTAATTGATCACTTGTGATGGGTATTTATGTGGTGCTGTTGAAATAGAGTGGTAATTGATCACTTATGTTGGTTATTTATGTGGTGCTGTTGAAATAGATTGGTAATTGATCACTTGTGTTCGTTATTTATGTGTTGCTGTTGAAATAGAGTGGTAATTGATCACTTGTGTTGGTTATTTATGTGGTGCTGTTGAAATAGATTGGTAATTGATCACTTGTGTTGGGTATTTATGTGATGCTGTTGAAATAGATTGGTAATTGATCACTTGTGATGGGTATTTATGTGGTGCTGTTGAAATAGAGAAGTAATTGATCACTTGTGTTGGTTATTTATGTGGTGCTGTTGAAATAGATGGGTAATTGATCACTTGTGTTGGTTATTTATGTGGTGCTGTTGAAATAGATTGGTAATTGATCACTTGTGTTGGGTATTTATGTGGTGCTGTTTAAATAGAGTGGTAATTGATCACTTGTGTTGGGTATTTATGTGGTGCTGTTGAAATAGATTGGTAATTGATCACTTGTGTTGGGTATTTATGTGGTGCTGTTGAGATAGAGTGGTAATTGATCACTTGTGTTGGTTATTTATGTGGTGCTGTTGAAATAGATTGGTAATTGATCACTTGTGTTGGGTATTTATGTGGTGCTGTTGAAATAGATTGGTAATTGATCACTTGTGTTGGGTATTTATGTGGTGCTGTTGAAATAGAGTGGTAATTGATCACTTGTGTTGGGTATTTATGTGGTGCTGTTGAAATAGATTGGTAATTGATCACTTGTGTTGGCTATTTATGTGGTGCTGTTGAAATAGAGTGGTAATAATTTGATCACTTGTGTTGGTTATTTATGTGGTGCTGTTGAAATAGATTGGTAATTGATCACTTGTGTTGGTTATTTATGTGGTGCTGTTGAAATACATTGGTAATTGATAACTTGTGTTGGTTATTTATGTGGTGCTGTTGAAATAGAGTGGTAATTGATCACTTGTGTTGGTTATTTATGTGGTGCTGTTGAAAAAGATTGGTAATTGATCACTTGTGATGTGTATTTATGTGGTGCTGTTGAAATAGATTGGTAATTGATCACTTGTGTTGGGTATTTATGTGGTGCTGTTGAAATAGATTGGTGATTGATCACTTGTGATGGGTATTTATGTGGTGCTGTTGAAATAGAGTGGTAATTGATCACTTGTGTTGGTTATTTATGCGGTGCTGTTGAAATAGTTGGGTAATTGATCACTTGTGTTGGTTATTTATGTGGTGCTGTTGAAATAGATTGGTAATTGATCACTTGTGTTGGGTATTTATGTGGTGCTGTTGAAATAGATTGGTAATTGATCACTTGTGATGGGTATTTATGTGGTGCTGATGAAATAGAGTGGTAATTGATCACTTGTGTTGGTTATTTATGTGGTGCTGTTGAAATAGATGGGTAATTGATCACTTGTGTTGGTTATTCATGTGGTGCTGTTGAAATAGATTGGTAATTGATCACTTGTGTTGGGTATTTATGTGGTGCTGTTGAAATAGAGTGGTAATTGATCACTTGTGATGGGTATTTATGTGGTGCTGTTGAAATAGATTGGTAATTGATCACTTGTGTTGGGGTATTTATGTGGTGCTGTTGAAATAGAGTGGTAATTGATCACTTGTGTTGGTTATTTATGTGGTGCTGTTGAAATAGATTGGTAATTGATCACTTGTGTTGGGTATTTATGTGGTGCTGTTGAAATAGAGTGGTAATTGATCACTTGTGTTGGGTATTTATGTGGTGCTGTTGAAATAGATTGGTAATTGATCACTTGTGTTGGCTATTTATGTGGTGCTGTTGAAATAGAGTGGTAATAATTTGATCACTTGTGTTGGTTATTTATGTGGTGCTGTTGAAATAGATTGGTAATTGATCACTTGTGTTGGATATTTATGTGGTGCTGTTGAAATAGATTGGTAATTGATCACTTGTGTTGGTTATTTATGTGGTGCTGTTGAAATAGAGTGGTAATTGATCACTTGTGTTGGTTATTTATGTGGTGCTGTTGAAATAGATTGGTAATTGATCACTTGTGATGGGTATTTATGTGGTGCTGTTGAAATAGATTGGTAATTGATCACTTGTGTTGGTTATTTATGTGATGCTGTTGGAATATAGTGGTAATTGATCACTTGTGTTGGTTATTTATGTGGTGCTGTTGAAATAGATTGGTAATTGATCACTTGTGATGGGTATTTATGTGGTGCTGTTGAAATATAGTGGTAATTGATCACTTGTGTTGGTTATTTATGTGGTGCTGTTGAAATAGATTGGTAATTGATCACTTGTGTTGGTTATTTATGTGGTGCTGTTGAAATAGAGTGGTAATTGATCACTTGTGTTGGTTATTTATGTGGTGCTGTTGAAATAGATTGGTAATTGATCACTTGTGTTGGGTATTTATGTGGTGCTGTTGAAACAGAGTGGTAATTGATCACTTGTGTTGGTTATTTATGTGGTGCTGTTGAAATAGATTGGTAATTGATCACTTGTGTTGGGTATTTATGTGGTGCTGTTGAAATACATTGGTAATTGATCACTTGTGTTGGGTATTTATGTGGTGCTGTTGAAATAGAGTGGTAATTGATCACTTGTGTTGGGTATTTATGTGGTGCTGTTGAAATAGATTGGTAATTGATCACTTGTGTTGGTTAGTTATGTGGTGCTGTTGAAATAAAGTGGTAATTGATCACTTGTGTTGGTTATTTATGTGGTGCTGTTGAAATAGATTGGTAATTGATCACTTGTGATGGGTATTTATGTGGTGCTGTTGAAATAGATTGGTAATTGATCACTTGTGTTGGTTATTTATGTGGTGCTGTTGAAATAGAGTGGTAATTGATCACTTGTATTGGTTATTTATGTGGTGCTGTTGAAATAGATTAGTAACTGATCACTTGTGATGGGTATTTATGTGGTGCTGTTGAAATAGAGTGGTAATTGATCACTTGTGTTGGTTATTTATGTGGTGCTGTTTAAATAGATTGGTAATTGATCACTTGTGTTGGTTATTTATGTGTTGCTGTTGAAATAGAGTGGTAATTGATCACTTGTGTTGGTTATTTATGTGGTGCTGTTGAAATAGATTGGTAATTGATCACTTGTGTTGGGTATTTATGTGATGCTGTTGAAATAGATTGGTAATTGATCACTTGTGATGGGTATTTATGTGGTGCTGTTGAAATAGAGAAGTAATTGATCACTTGTGTTGGTTATTTATGTGGTGCTGTTGAAATAGATGGGTAATTGATCACTTGTGTTGGTTATTTATGTGGTGCTGTTGAAATAGATTGGTAATTGATCACTTGTGTTGGGTATTTATGTGGTGCTGTTTAAATAGAGTGGTAATTGATCACTTGTGTTGGGTATTTATGTGGTGCTGTTGAAATAGATTGGTAATTGATCACTTGTGTTGGGTATTTATGTGGTGCTGTTGAGATAGAGTGGTAATTGATCACTTGTGTTGGTTATTTATGTGGTGCTGTTGAAATAGATTGGTAATTGATCACTTGTGTTGGGTATTTATGTGGTGCTGTTGAAATAGATTGGTAATTGATCACTTTTGTTGGGTATTTATGTGGTGCTGTTGAAATAGAGTGGTAATTGATCACTTGTGTTGGGTATTTATGTGGTGCTGTTGAAATAGATTGGTAATTGATCACTTGTGATGGGTATTTATGTGGTGCTGTTGAAATAGAGTGGTAATTGATCACTTGTGTTGGTTATTTATGTGGTGCTGTTGAAATAGATTGGTAATTGATCACTTGTGTTCGTTATTTATGTGTTGCTGTTGAAATAGAGTGGTAATTGATCACTTGTGTTGGTTATTTATGTGGTGCTGTTGAAATAGATTGGTAATTGATCACTTGTGTTGGGTATTTATGTGATGCTGTTGAAATAGATTGGTAATTGATCACTTGTGATGGGTATTTATGTGGTGCTGTTGAAATAGAGAAGTAATTGATCACTTGTGTTGGTTATTTATGTGGTGCTGTTGAAATAGATGGGTAATTGATCACTTGTGTTGGTTATTTATGTGGTGCTGTTGAAATAGATTGGTAATTGATCACTTGTGTTGGGTATTTATGTGGTGCTGTTTAAATAGAGTGGTAATTGATCACTTGTGTTGGGTATTTATGTGGTGCTGTTGAAATAGATTGGTAATTGATCACTTGTGTTGGGTATTTATGTGGTGCTGTTGAGATAGAGTGGTAATTGATCACTTGTGTTGGTTATTTATGTGGTGCTGTTGAAATAGATTGGTAATTGATCACTTGTGTTGGGTATTTATGTGGTGCTGTTGAAATAGATTGGTAATTGATCACTTGTGTTGGGTATTTATGTGGTGCTGTTGAAATAGAGTGGTAATTGATCACTTGTGTTGGGTATTTATGTGGTGCTGTTGAAATAGATTGGTAATTGATCACTTGTGTTGGCTATTTATGTGGTGCTGTTGAAATAGAGTGGTAATAATTTGATCACTTGTGTTGGTTATTTATTTGGTGCTGTTGAAATAGATTGGTAATTGATCACTTGTGTTGGTTATTTATGTGGTGCTGTTGAAATACATTGGTAATTGATAACTTGTGTTGGTTATTTATGTGGTGCTGTTGAAATAGAGTGGTAATTGATCACTTGTGTTGGTTATTTATGTGGTGCTGTTGAAATAGATTGGTAATTGATCACTTGTGATGGGTATTTATGTGGTGCTGTTTGAATAGATTGGTAATTGATCACTTGTGATGGGTATTTATGTGATGCTGTTGAAATAGAGTGGTAATTGATCACTTGAGTTGGTTATTTATGTGGTGCTGTTGAAATAGATTGGTAATTGATCACTTGTGATGGGTATTTATGTGGTGCTGTTGAAATAGAGTGGTAATTGATCACTTGTGTTGGTTATTTATGTGGTGCTGTTGAAATAGATTGGTAATTGATCACTTGTGTTGGTTATTTATGTGGTGCTGTTGAAATAGAGTGGTAATTGATCACTTGTGTTGGTTATTTATGTGGTGCTGTTGAAATAGAGTGGTAATTGATCACTTGTGTTGGTTATTTATGTGGTGCTGTTGAAACAGAGTGGTAATTGATCACTTGTGTTGGTTATTTATGTGGTGCTGTTGAAATAGATTGGTAATTGATCACTTGTGTTGGGTATTTATGTGGTGTTGTTGAAATAGATTGGTAATTGATCACTTGTGTTGGGTATTTATGTGGTGCTGTTGAAATAGAGTGGTAATTGATCACTTGTGTTGGGTATTTATGTGGTGCTGTTGAAATAGATTGGTAATTGATCACCTGTGTTGGGTATTTATGTGGTGCTGTTGAAATAGAGTGGTAATAATTTGATCACTTGAGTTGGTTATTTGTGTGGTGCTGTTGAAATAGATTGGTAATTGATAACTTGTGTTGGTTATTTATGTGGTGCTGTTGAAATAGATTGGTAATTGATCACTTGTGTTGGTTATTTATGTGGTGCTGTTGAAATAGATTGGTAATTGATCACTTGTGATGGGTATTTATGTGGTGCTGTTGAAATAGATTGGTAATTGATCACTTGTGTTGGGTATTTATGTGGTGCTGTTGAAATAGATTGGTAATTGATCAGTTGTGATGGGTATTTATGTGGTGCTGTTGAAATAGATTGGTAATTGATCACTTGTGATGGGTATTTATGTGGTGCTGTTGAAATAGAGTGGTAATTGATCACTTGTGATGGGTATTTATGTAGTGCTGTTGAAATAGATTGGTAATTGATCACTTGTGATGGGTATTTATGTGGTGCTGTTGAAATAGAGTGGTAATTGATCACTTGTGTTGGTTATTTATGTG
Source organism: Caprella mutica (assembly GCA_947561585.1). Taxonomy (NCBI): domain Eukaryota; kingdom Metazoa; phylum Arthropoda; class Malacostraca; order Amphipoda; family Caprellidae; genus Caprella; species Caprella mutica. The sequence goes on along the minus strand of CANNZV010000511.1, from coordinate 240,768 downwards.
GTGCTGTTGAAATAGAGTGGTAATTGATCACTTGTGTTGGGTATTTATGTGGTGCTGTTGAAATAGATTGGTAATTGATCACTTGTGTTGGGTATTTATGTGGTGCTGTTGAAATAGAGTGGTAATTGATCACTTGTGTTGGTTATTTATGTGGTGCTGTTGAAACAGAGTGGTAATTGATCACTTGTGTTGGTTATTTATGTGGTGCTGTTGAAATAGATTGGTAATTGATCACTTGTGTTGGGTATTTTATGTGGTGCTGTTGAAATAGATTGGTTATTGATCACTTGTGTTGGGTATTTATGTGGTGCTGTTGAAATAGAGTGGTAATTGATCACTTGTGTTGGGTATTTATGTGGTGCTGTTGAAATAGATTGGTAATTGATCACCTTTGTTGGGTATTTATGTGGTGCTGTTGAAATAGAGTGGTAATAATTTGATCACTTGAGTTGGTTATTTGTGTGGTGCTGTTGAAATAGATTGGTAATTGATCACTTGTGTTGGTTATTTATGTGGTGCTGTTGAAATAGATTGGTAATTGATCACTTGTGTTGGTTATTTATGTGGTGCTGTTGAAATAGATTGGTAATTGATCACTTGTGATGGGTATTTATGTGGCGCTATTGAAATAGATTGGTAATTGATCACTTGTGTTGGGTATTTATGTGGTGCTGTTGAAATAGATTGGTAATTGATCATTTGTGATGGGTATTTATGTGATGCTGTTGAAATAGATTGGTAATTGATCACTTGTGATGGGTATTTATGTGGTGCTGTTGAAATAGAGTGGTAATTGATCACTTGTGATGGGTATTTATGTAGTGCTGTTGAAATAGATTGGTAATTGATCACTTGTGATGGGTATTTATGTGGTGCTGTTGAAATAGAGTGGTAATTGATCACTTGTGTTGGTTATTTATGTGGTGCTGTTGAAATAGAGTGGTAATTGATCACTTGTGTTGGGTATTTATGTGGTGCTGTTGAAATAGATTGGTAATTGATCACTTGTGTTGGGTATTTATGTGGTGCTGTTGAAATAGAGTGGTAATTGATCATTGTGTTGGTTATTTATGTGGTGCTGTTGAAATAGATTGGTAATTTATCACTTGTGATGGGTATTTATGTGGTGCTGTTGAAATAGATTGGTAATTGATCACTTGTGTTGGGTATTTATGTGGTGCTGTTGAAATAGATTGGTAATTGATCACTTGTGATGGGTATTTATGTGGTGCTGTTGAAATAGAGTGGTAATTGATCACTTGTGTTGGTTATTTATGTGGTGCTGTTGAAATAGATGGGTAATTGATCACTTGTGTTGGTTATTTATGTGGTGCTGTTGAAATAGGTTGGTAATTGATCACTTGTGTTGGGTATTTATGTGGTGCTGTTGAAATAGATTGGTAATTGATCACTTGTGATGGGTATTTATGTGGTGCTGTTGAACTAGAGTGGTAATTGATCACTTGTGTTGGTTATTTATGTGGTGCTGTTGAAATAGATGAGTAATTGATCACTTGTGTTGGTTATTTATGTGGTGCTGTTGAAATAGATTTGTAATTGATCAATTGTGTTGGGTATTTATGTGGTGCTGTTGAAATAGAGTGGTAATTGATCACTTGTGTTGGGTATTTATGTGGTGCTGTTGAAATAGATTGGTAATTGATCACTTGTGTTGGCTATTTATGTGGTGCTGTTGAAATAGAGTGGTAATAATTTGATCACTTGTGTTGGTTATTTATGTGGTGCTGTTGAAATAGATTGGTAATTGATCACTTGTGATGGGTATTTATGTGGTGCTGTTGAAATAGATGAGTAATTGATCACTTGTGTTGGTTATTTATGTGGTGCTGTTGAAATAGATTTGTAATTGATCAATTGTGTTGGGTATTTATGTGGTGCTGTTGAAATAGAGTGGTAATTGATCACTTGTGTTGGGTATTTATGTGGTGCTGTTAAAATAGATTGGTAATTGATCACTTGTGTTGGGTATTTATGTGGTGCTGTTGAAATAGAGTGGTAATTGATCACTTGTGTTGGTTATTTATGTGGTGCTGTTGAAATAGATTGGTAATTGATCACTTGTTTTGGGTATTTATGTGGTGCTGTTGAAATAGAGTGGTAATTGATCACTTGTGTTGGGTATTTATGTGGTGCTGTTGAAATAGATTGGTAATTGATCACTTGTGTTGGCTATTTATGTGGTAATGTTGAAATAGAGTGGTAATAATTTGATCACTTGTGTTGGTTATTTATGTGGTGCTGTTGAAATAGATTGGTAATTGATCACTTGTGTTGGTTATTTATGTGGTGCTGTTGAAATAGATTGGTAATTGATCACTTGTGTTGGTTATTTATGTGGTGCTGTTGAAATAGAGTGGTAATTGATCACTTGTGTTGGTTATTTATGTGGTGCTGTTGAAATAGATTGGTAATTGATCACTTGTGATGGGTATTTATGTGGTGCTGTTGAAATAGATTGGTAATTGATCACTTGTGTTGGTTATTTATGTGATGCTGTTGAAATAGAGTGGTAATTGATCACTTGTGTTGGTTATTTATGTGGTGCTGTTGAAATAGATTGGTAATTGATCACTTGTGATGGGTATTTAAGTGGTGCTGTTGAAATAGAGTGGTAATTGATCACTTGTGTTGGTTATTTATGTGGTGCTGTTGAAATAGATTGGTAATTGATCACTTGTGTTGGTTATTTGTGTGGTGCTGTTGAAATAGAGTGGTAATTGATCACTTGTGTTGGGTATTTATGTGGTGCTGTTAAAATAGATTGGTAATTGATCACTTGTGTTGGGTATTTATGTGGTGCTGTTGAAATAGAGTGGTAATTGATCACTTGTGTTGGTTATTTATGTGGTGCTGTTGAAATAGATTGGTAATTGATCACTTGTTTTGGGTATTTATGTGGTGCTGTTGAAATAGAGTGGTAATTGATCACTTGTGTTGGGTATTTATGTGGTGCTGTTGAAATAGATTGGTAATTGATCACTTGTGTTGGCTATTTATGTGGTAATGTTGAAATAGAGTGGTAATAATTTGATCACTTGTGTTGGTTATTTATGTGGTGCTGTTGAAATAGATTGGTAATTGATCACTTGTGTTGGTTATTTATGTGGTGCTGTTGAAATAGATTGGTAATTGATCACTTGTGTTGGTTATTTATGTGGTGCTGTTGAAATAGAGTGGTAATTGATCACTTGTGTTGGTTATTTATGTGGTGCTGTTGAAATAGATTGGTAATTGATCACTTGTGATGGGTATTTATGTGGTGCTGTTGAAATAGATTGGTAATTGATCACTTGTGTTGGTTATTTATGTGATGCTGTTGAAATAGAGTGGTAATTGATCACTTGTGTTGGTTATTTATGTGGTGCTGTTGAAATAGATTGGTAATTGATCACTTGTGATGGGTATTTAAGTGGTGCTGTTGAAATAGAGTGGTAATTGATCACTTGTGTTGGTTATTTATGTGGTGCTGTTGAAATAGATTGGTAATTGATCACTTGTGTTGGTTATTTGTGTGGTGCTGTTGAAATAGAGTGGTAATTGATCACTTGTGTTGGTTATTTATGTGGTTCTGTTGAAATAGATTGGTAATTGATCACTTGTGTTGGGTATTTATGTGGTGCTGTTGAAACAGAGTGGTAATTGATCACTTGTGTTGGTTATTTATGTGGTGTTGTGGAAATAGATTGGTAATTGATCACTTGTGTTGGGTATTTATGTGGTGCTGTTGAAATAGATTGGTAATTGATCACTTGTGTTGGGTATTTATGTGGTGCTGTTGAAATAGAGTGGTAATTGATCACTTGTGTCGGGTATTTATGTGGTGCTGTTGAAGTAGATTGGTAATTGATCACCTGTGTTGGGTATTTATGTGGTGCTGTTGAAATAGAGTGGTAATAATTTGATCACTTGAGTTGGTTATTTGTGTGGTGCTGTTGAAATAGATTGGTAATTGATCACTTGTGTTGGTTAATTATGTGGTGCTGTTGAAATAGATTGGTAATTGATCACTTGTGTTGGTTATTAATGTGGTGCTGTTGAAATAGAGTGGTAATTGATCACTTGTGTTGGTTATTTATGTGGTGCTGTTGAAATAGATTGGTAATTGATCACTTGTGATGGGTATTTATGTGGTGCTGTTGAAATAGATTGGTAATTGATCACTTGTGTTGGTTATTTATGTGGTGCTGTTGAAATAGAGTGGTAATTGATCACTTGTATTGGTTATTTATGTGGTGCTGTTGAAATAGATGGGTAATTGATCACTTGTGATGGGTATTTATGTGGTGATGTTGAAATAGAGTGGTAATTGATCACTTGTGTTGGTTATTTATGATGTTACCGTGCGCCACCGCCAGGTGTCACTCTCTACCTGTTCAGAGTAGTGATACTAACAGTTCACTCTCATTCCATACCGTACATTTTAGTCATTTTAGTGTCATCAAGTTTAGTGTAAGGTCGGTTGATTTAACAGTGGGTAAATTCTAAATTCATACTATAATCTTTGTTCATGTGAATTAATAGAATTAATGCAATCTATATGAATCGAGGAATACTTAACTATAATTGGGTATTTGAGGATATCTACATATTTGAGCACAATGGGATATTTATGTATTTAGGTTTAAGGGATAATTATTGTTAGGTATTAATTGTATTAGCTAATTGGGGTTTATATAGGGTGATTATAATCTTTCTATATGTATTTTGTTTGTTGCAGACTAATGACATTATTTCATTATGTAATTTATGCTACACCCTCCTATTCCTATTCTACTTAATAAACTTGTAAACTTTATAATCGTCGTCACTTACCGCTATTTGGAACCCTAACGCTAGCGCCCTGGTATATTGGCATCTTCGACTACAGTAATACAATGAGTGACGGTGAAATGATAGGAGGGTGTAGGCAGGATAGTGAAATTGAAAAAAGTGTTGATGGCATATCTCAGTCAATAGCAATAAAGTCAATGATAAGTCAATTCACTAATGCAAATGTTCGAGCTGACTTTTTGAACGGGAAGATATCCGTCAATTACTACAGTGGAACTCTTCTTGAACAACTTGACGAATTGTCATGCATAATATGTCCACTATGGGCTGGTGGATCGATCATAAATCCAGATTCTCGCTACAAGAAAGCAGCCAATTACCTATCCATGATTGTTGAAGGAACAATTGATATTTTGAGTTTACCCAGTGACGCCGGAAAATCATTAACTTGCATTGAATGGCGTACAATATTGAACAATATTGCTAAATCAGACTACTGGCAAATGAAAAAATCTACTGATAGGTGCATTCATCAAGAGGAGTCGATCGGTAATCAAGTGATTACCCCAACTAAACAACACGCATTATTCAAACAACGCGCATCCTTCAAACAACGCGCAGTTAAAAAGGAGAAATCGGATGGCAGAGCTAATATTGCTGAGTTAATATTATTGAGTTCTGACGATGAGTCTGACAGTCGTTCGTCTTCTACTTCCAGTTCTTTGTCCATAAACTCTGATTACGTTGTTAGAACTCGAGCATCGAAGAAAAGACTGATAACTCCACCCAAATTTAAAATGGATGGTAAATCTGCAATAAGTCCATTTTTCGATACTTTTGAGAAGTATTTTGATAACGCATTCCACGGATCTGAATACGACAAGTGTCAGACATTGGGTGAATTTCTAGAGGATAAATTGCTAGAAATTTATCAAATAAAAGGGGGAAGGAAGGTCAAGTATTCAGAAATGAAGAAAATGCTACTAAAATATTATAAGAAGAACAAAGTTGGTGGCACTGATTACTGGAGAAAACAACTGGACTTAGCTCAACCATCCAGTGATGAACAGTTGGATATTTATGGCATGAAGCTAACTGAAATGGCTGACTTGGGATATCCAAACTCAAAACGAGAAGGGGCTAAGAAACTTAGGAGTACTTTTCTAAACACTATTGACCCACGTATCTCAGGGAAAATATTAGATACAGAAAGAACCATGGAAGTTACTACGGATAAGAAATACAGAATGCCTTTCGACAGCATGATAACTCTAGCTGTTAAAATTGAAAGGGATTTGGAGAAGAGACAAAAGTCCGTGAGTTGGGTCAGACCACAGAATCTTCATGTCGAAGAAGATCGTCACGCCTATCAACAGAGGGATGCAAGAGTTTTCTCTAACAATAATAACGGAGGCGTGAAACCTAAGACTAACTTTCGCAAAACTACGAGCAAGGACATTATTTGTCATTATTGTAAGAATCTGGGACATTTACGGAGAGACTGCTGGAGAGCATCAAGAAGTTGCCTCATATGTGGTGAAAAACATGTGCTTCAAGACTGCCCTAAATACGACCCTTACTACAAAAGCAAGAATCAAAATTTAAACTGATTAACCTTACTGCTAAGAAGGCACCAGTAAGGGAAGTAAGGAAATCTCAAATTCCGCTGAAGGTACCTTCAATGAGTGAGCAGATTCACGAGCGTGAACAATTATTCAGTCAGTTAAGAGGAGATCGTAAACAGGAATTGAACTCTCAACTCGATGACACGTTTGTTCCAATAACTTCTACTCCTTCAATCATTCCTGGTAAGAATGTGTTTCTCCTTAATCATTTTACTGATTTGATGCAAATAAAAGTATCAATAAAAGGCATGATGTTTGATGCTTTGATAGACACTGGTTCGACTAAGTCCCTAATAACCGAGGAAGTTGTCGCCAAGTTAAATTGTGCAGTTGAATGTTGTCCCATTACCATTGGTGTCGTGGGAGAAAATTCTATCAAACCCAAAGGAATGTGCAACTTAAATATTTGCATTGGCGGTACACCCATGGAAAATCAAGATTATGTTATTTTACCGTCATATAAGTCTATCAATTCATCGCTTATCTTGGGACAAGATTTCTTCAAAAATAATAGATTTGAAGTAGATGTGTCTAATAGAAAATTAATATCTAAACATGCAGACGGTTCATTATTTGAATTTACGTTCAGTAGAGCCGGTGACTTAATTAGCAAACACGCTAGAGTATTTTGTTATGCTGCTCAGGATACAGTTGTTTCTCAGGAAAAAACTTCTTACGTACATATTGATCGCCTGCCAATAGTAGGTGATGATTTTGTATTTGATGCCGATCAGATTGACGTCAAACTAAAAGATAAAATAATTGGGTACGCAGGCATTTGTGATGCCGATACTAAACGTGTACTGATAACTACAAGTGACCATGACGTTCATATTAGGAAAGGGCAGTTGGTTGGAACCATTTCAACACTGATGGATGAACCAAATGAAGACGAAACAGTTATTTGTAATGATTGGACGCACCAAAAGATACAGGAACTGGAAAATTTGTCACATTTGGATGATGACAAAAAGAGCGAAGTGCATAATCTGCTGTTTGAGTGTTCTGGAGCTCTTAGTACAGGAGATGGCGATCTAGGCCATGCAGCTGTAACTAAACACCATATAACTCTATCAAATAATGCTCCAATCTATCAGCGACCGAGAAGATTTGCTGCTCCTCTCGCTGAGGAAATAGAAAAGTATTGTAATGAGCTCTATCTGCATGATATTATTGAGCCTAGCCAGAGCCCATGGAACTCTCCAATAGTACCAGTAAGAAAGAAGGATGGTTCTTTGCGGCTATGCATTGATTACAGGAAACTAAATCAAGTGACTGTTCCAGACAAATTTCCTATGCCTAATCTTCTCGATTCTATCTATGGTCTCAGAGGAATTAAATATATAACCTCATTGGACTTAGTTAGGGCATATCATCAGATTCCATTAGATGAAGATTCTAGACCACTGACTGCATTTTCTACACCCCGAGGACACTGGCAGTGGAAAAGATTAAGCTTCGGATTGACTAACGCACCTAGTAGTTTCCAGCGTGAAATACAAGCGACTCTTAGTGCATTCCCATCAAATCGAGTGGTAGCCTACTTAGATGATATACTGGTGATGAGTGAGTCGTTTGAGGAACACATACTACTGGTGGCTAAAGTTCTGAAAACGTTGGAGAGTTATTCCCTGAAAATTAAACCTAGCAAGTGTCATTGGTTTAAGCCAGAGGTTGAATATCTGGGCCATGTAGTTAATTCGGAAGGCATAAAGAAGACTCCGAAATTTATCAATGCTATCTCTAATTACAAAAGACCCACTACTGTAGGTGAGCTTCGAGAGCTTTTGGGATTTATAAATTTTCAAAGAAAATTTTTGGCTCACTGTTCATCGATCCAGAAACCTTTATCCTCACAAACTACGGGTAAAAGATCAAAACAACTCGATTGGTCAGAAGATATGATAGTAGCATTTGAAACTCTGAAATATGAAATGGCTAAAGATACAATGCTCACATATCCAGATTATACCAACAACGAAAATCCTCTTGAACTATGGGTCGACGCTTCGGGGTTTGGGACCGGTGCCTACCTCTCTCAGAAACAAAATGGAGAACAAAAAGTCATAGCTTTTGCCTCGACATGTTTCACCCAGCAACAAATGAGTTATTCTACTTTGGAGCGCGAGTTGACAGCTATAAGATGGGGTGTTAAAACGTTTCGGCCATTCTTATATGGTGTTAAATTCATAATGTATACCGATCATATGCCTCTTCTCCATCTGCACAACATGAAACTCGTATCGTCTCGCCTCGCAAGAACTCACCAAGAATTAGCGGACTATGACTTTGAAATAAGATACGTGCCTGGCCCAAAGAATACCGCAGCTGATGCACTGTCACGTATGTCTGTAAACCTTCCTGTAAGTTATGAGTCTGATCAGGCCCAGCGTCTCCCTGATGGCCTTATGATGGATGGCTCCGCTGCTCCTGGTGGTGGCGATTCACTATTTGTAAGTCTCTACCGTACTCTTTCTAGAAAGAAATGTAAGCTGCCAGGTACTACGCTTGAATTACGAGAACAGATCGTAGATGAAATGTTTATTAATTCTAGTCGATATAATATCAAGTTAGATAGAGAGAGTAGAAAAGATTTGAAATTAATGAGACATTCTGGACAATTGCCTTCTCTAGAATTATTACTTGCAGTGAGCTATTTATATAAAGTAAGGTTGTTTGTTTATTTTTGGTATAAAGACCCTATTATTTACCAGTTTGACGACTATAATGATGATATTTTTCTACAATGTTTAGCAGCTGTGCATTTCAATCCATTGATAGATACGAAGAATTTTGAAGTGCCTGATGTGAATGTATGTTCTATTGTTTGTTCCAATGTGACTGAAGTGAATGTGAAGAGGAATGATAAACCTAATGAATGTGACGATAATATTAGGGAATCGCATGAATGTGACGATGACATTAGTGCATTGTATAGTGTAAATCAATGTCTTTATTCAAATAAGATAACTTGTTCTCATATAGAATCTGAGGAACCCGTAATCGGTCTTCGCGTCAATAAATTGTTGTTTTGTGCTATTTTAGACTCGGGTTCTGAAATAAGTCTAATTAGTCGTGCAGTCATAAATTCTATTAACAATGTTGAGACTTACCGCAAGATAATTTCAGGGCATGTTTGTGACATGGTAGGTTTAACTGGACACAAGACATCCATTAATGAGTCAGTAATTCTTGATATATTTATTGGAGAACGAAAATATATACACAAATTTTCTATTGTGTCCGACGATGTTGTCCCCTATTGTATGCTACTTGGGAAAGATTTTCTCGAGAAGTTTAATGTTTCAGTTGACTTTAATGACAATTTAGTAAATGCTGACGGTACATTTTTATCATCTTTTCTTGGTGAAAAGGTGTCTGATGATGTTAATGTTTTTGTTCTTACTGTTAAATCAGATAGTAATGTTTCCCATGAGATTCACATTAATAATAGCATTAATGATGTAAGATATGAAATAACTGGTAATGAAGAAACTGTAACAGGTCTTTCTTTGGTTGTGGATGACAATGATGTAAATAAATTACAAAATAAGGACCTAGTTATTAAAACAATTAAGAAATACATTATTTCTAATATTCATTCTTCTAAGTGGACCAATAAATTCAACTTGTGGCGAAATTACTTTGTTAACCTGATAGTTAAGAATAATATTTTGTACTTTACCGAACATGAAAAATTAATTCCTGTTGTCAGTCGTGATGTGCTCACTGACTTGTCTCTGTTGATGCACATCCAATTTGGACACATTGGAAGAGACAAATTGTTGCACCTTGTCGGTGGTCTCTGTTGGAACCCTTCTAGGTATAAAATGATCAATGAAATTTGTACTACTTGTCCACAGTGTCAGCTATCTAAAGTTTCGAGTCCCAAGATATTTCCACCTACCCTTAAAATATGCACAACATTTCCATTTGAATTATTAGCTATAGATCTTTTGTCTTTGCCTAGAACAAGTAGAGGGAATGTTGCTTGTGTTGTAGTTGTGGATCATTACTCCAAATTTGTGTATGCAGCTCCTATTAAAAACAAGAGTTCAAAGACCGTATCTGATACCTTTAGAAATTTGATCCTTCCATACTTGCCATCAGTTCCAGTAGAATTGCTATCGGACAATGGTCCCGAGTTTCGTGCTGTGGAGTTCACGAATATGTTAGATTCGTTTGGAATTAAACATAAGTTTACAACCCCTTACTCACCAAGTAGCAATGGCGCTATCGAGCGTGTTAATCGATCTATTCAAACTTTACTCAGAAATCTTTCAGACAAACCAAAAGATTGGGATGATAATCTATCTAAAGCTCTAATTGTGTATAATAACACTTCTCATAGCAAACTTAATATGTCACCGAGCTCGTTTTTGCTATCCAAAACTCATAGTAACAAACAAGTTCCTCTTATAAAGTCTGATGAGCTCAAACAAAAATGGAAACTTGGTCATCCTAAATATGTTTCTTTTAAATTAGGTGATTATGTAATTAAGAAAATTCCAGTGACAGATCATCTTAACATTAATAAGTTATCTCTGAAGTATTCTGGACCGTACAGAATTTCTTACGTAAATTCTAATAACGTTACGTATAAGTTGGAAGATATGGTATCTGGTAAAGTAATTGCAGGTCATCATAGAGATCTCATATTGTTTAAAATGCCTCCTAAATACTTACAAAATCATCCTTGGTTCTTGAACCTAGATTTTAACATGAATGATGTGAACATTTATAATGATTACCAACCCTATAACGACTTACGTTCATTTCAGAGTATGTCTGGAATAGATTCTGATGAAACAGAGAGCGGTAATTTCTCTGAGTATTATGTTTCCGCTTCTGACAGAGAATTTGAACGATTGAAATCTGAGGATGCTTCAGCTGGTGCTAACATTCTAAGTGACAGAGAAATCCTCAACAACGTGGGTGAAGCGATTGACTGTTACTTTTGTAGAAAGCACATGGAGGTTGAGGCACATTTACGTAGCAATACGTTCATCAAGTCGCGGCAGTATCCTGCTTCCACTTCGTTGCATCATGCATACGATTTACCTATTTCCTCGAGATGTGCTGGTGAAGCTGAGGGAGGTCCTGACCGCCATTCTTTTGAGCACGATGACCATGCATGTCCTCAGAACAATAATGATGATATTGTATTCCCATTCCACGATACTCCTAATCAATTTTGGGAGTTTGATGCTTGTACTAAAGAAGGAGGGAGTAATTTGCTGATGAACACGAGGAATATCGTTGCGACACTGTCTGATGATGTTGGTGTGCATGAAGATGTGCATGAAGATGTGCATGAAGATGTGCATGAAGATGTGCATGAAGATGTGCATGAAGATGTGCATGAAGATGTGCATGAAGATGTGCATGAAGATGTGCATGAAGATGTGCATGAAGGTGTGGATGATTATGTTGAGTTGAATGAATGCAGCGGTGAAGATGTTGAGAACTTTTGCTCCACGCCGATACTATTTGATTCAGTTCCACCTAGGCTTCGTACAAGATCTATGGGTGCAGTAAAAGATTTACCTCGTGTGCAATATAGAATTTTGGAACGAAAGTGCAAATCAAAAAAATAAATTATGTTTTGTACTTTGGATTGTATGTATTATGTAGTTTCTGTTGTTGTTTTGTAAAAAAAAAAAAAAAAATTTGATCTAGTGTTTTTCTAAATAAAAAAAATTGTTGTCATTTATATTTATAAAATAATGTATATTGAAGTATTGTGTTGTAGCTATATGAATATTTTCTTTTCAAATGTATAATTTCTTTCCATGTTTATAGAACTTTGGTTTGCTATATACTTGATAAAGGGGGGAAGGGGGTAGTGCAATTTTGAAATTTAGTTTAGTTATAGAATCAATATTAGATTAAGAGAGTTATTTGGCAATTGGTTAATTTTTCTAGGTATGGAATAGAGCTGGTGGGGAGGCATGTTACCGTGCGCCACCGCCAGGTGTCACTCTCTACCTGTTCAGAGTAGTGATACTAACAGTTCACTCTCATTCCATACCGTACATTTTAGTCATTTTAGTGTCATCAAGTTTAGTGTAAGGTCGGTTGATTTAACAGTGGGTAAATTCTAAATTCATACTATAATCTTTGTTCATGTGAATTAATAGAATTAATGCAATCTATATGAATCGAGGAATACTTAACTATAATTGGGTATTTGAGGATATCTACATATTTGAGCACAATGGGATATTTATGTATTTGGGTTTAAGGGATAATTATTGTTAGGTATTAATTGTATTAGCTAATTGGGGTTTATATAGGGTGATTATAATCTTTCTATATGTATTTTATTTGTTGCAGACTAATGACATTATTTCATTATGTAATTTATGCTACACCCTCCTATTCCTATTCTACTTAATAAACTTGTAAACTTTATAATCGTCGTCACTTACCGCTATTTGGAACCCTAACGCTAGCGCCCTGGTATAATGTGGTGCTGTTAAAATAGATTGGTAATTGATCACTTGTGTTGGTTATTTATGTGGTGCTGTTGAAATAGATTGGTAATTGATCACTTGTGATGGGTATTTATGTGGTGCTGTTGAAATAGAGTGGTAATTTATCACTTGTGTTGGTTATTTATGTGGTGCTGTTGAAATAGATGGGTAATTGATCACTTGTGTTGGTTATTTATGTGGTGCTGTGGAAATAGATTGGTAATTGATCACTTGTGTTGGGTATTTATGTGGTGCTGTTGAAATAGATTGGTAATTGATCACTTGTGTTGGGTATTTATGTGGTGCTGTTGAAATAGATTGGTAATTGATCACTTGTGTTGGGTATTTATGTGGTGCTGTTGAAATAGAGTGGTAATTGATCACTTGTGTTGGGTATTTATGTGGTGCTGTTGAAGTAGATTGGTAATTGATCACCTGTGTTGGGTATTTATGTGGTGCTGTTGAAATAGAGTGGTAATAATTTGATCACTTGAGTTGGTTATTTGTGTGGTGCTGTTGAAATAGATTGGTAATTGATCACTTGTGTTGGTTAATTATGTGGTGCTGTTGAAATAGATTGGTAATTGATCACTTGTGTTGGTTATTTATGTGGTGCTGTTGAAATAGAGTGGTAATTGATCACTTGTGTTGGTTATTTATGTGGTGCTGTTGAAATAGATTGGTAATTGATCACTTGTGATGGGTATTTATGTGGTGCTGTTGAATAGATTGGTAATTGATCACTTGTGTTGGTTATTTATGTGGTGCTGTTGAAATAGAGTGGTAATTGATCACTTGTATTGGTTATTTATGTGGTGCTGTTGAAATAGATTGGTAATTGATCACTTGTGATGGGTATTTATGTGGTGCTGTTGAAATAGAGTGGTAATTGATCACCTGTGTTGGGTATTTATGTGGTGCTGTTGAAATAGAGTGGTAATAATTTGATCACTTGAGTTGGTTATTTGTGTGGTGCTGTTGAAATAGATTGGTAATTGATCACTTGTGTTGGTTAATTATGTGGTGCTGTTGAAATAGATTGGTAATTGATCACTTGTGTTGGTTATTTATGTGGTGCTGTTGAAATAGAGTGGTAATTGATCACTTGTGTTGGTTATTTATGTGGTGCTGTTGAAATAGATTGGTAATTGATCACTTGTGATGGGTATTTATGTGGTGCTGTTGAATAGATTGGTAATTGATCACTTGAGTTGGTTATTTATGTGGTGCTGTTGAAATAGAGTGGTAATTGATCACTTGTATTGGTTATTTATGTGGTGCTGTTGAAATAGATTGGTAATTGATCACTTGTGATGGGTATTTATGTGGTGCTGTTGAAATAGAGTGGTAATTGATCACTTGTGTTGGTTATTTATGTTGTGCTGTTAAAATAGATTGGTAATTGATCACTTGTGTTGGTTATTTATGTGGTGCTGTTGAAATAGATTGGTAATTGATCACTTGTGTTGGTTATTTATGTGGTGCTGTTGAAATAGATTGGTAATTGATCACTTGTGATGGGTATTTATGTGGTGCTGTTGAAATAGAGTGGTAATTGATCACTTGTGTTGGTTATTTATTTGGTGCTGTTGAAATAGATGGGTAATTGATTACTTGTGTTGGTTATTTATGTGGTGCTGTTGAAATAGATTGGTAATTGATCACTTGTGTTGGGTATTTATGTGGTGCTGTTGAAATAGAGTGGTAATTGATCACTTGTGTTGGGTATTTATGTGGTGCTGTTGAAATAGATTGGTAATTGATCACTTGTGTTGGGTATTTATGTGGTGCTGTTGAAATAGAGTGGTAATTGATCACTTGTGTTGGTTATTTATGTGGTGCTGTTGAAATAGATTGGTAATTGATCACTTGTGTTGGGTATTTATGTGGTGCTGTTGAAATAGATTGGTAATTGATCACTTGTGTTGGGTATTTATGTGGTGCTGTTGAAATAGAGTGGTAATTGATCACTTGTGTTGGGTATTTATGTGGTGCTGTTGAAATAGATTGGTAATTGATCACTTGTGTTGGCTATTTATGTGGTGCTGTTGAAATAGATTGGTAATTGATCACTTGTGTTGGTTATTTATGTGGTGCTGTTGAAATAGAGTGGTAATTGATCACTTGTGTTGGTTATTTATGTGGTGCTGTTGAAATAGATTGGTAATTGATCACTTGTGATGGGTATTTATGTGGTGCTGTTGAATAGATTGGTTATTGATCACTTGTGTTGGTTATTTATGTGGTGCTGTTGAAATAGAGTGGTAATTGATCACTTGTATTGGTTATTTATGTGGTGCTGTTGAAATAGATTGGTAATTGATCACTTGTGATGGGTATTTATGTGGTGCTGTTGAAATAGAGTGGTAATTGATCACTTGTGTTGGTTATTTATGTTGTGCTGTTAAAATAGATTGGTAATTGATCACTTGTGTTGGTTATTTATGTGGTGCTGTTGAAATAGAGTGGTAATTGATCACTTGTGTTGGTTATTTATGTGGTGCTGTTGAAATAGATTGGTAATTGATCACTTGTGATGGGTATTTATGTGGTGCTGTTGAAATAGAGTGGTAATTGATCACTTGTGTTGGTTATTTATTTGGTGCTGTTGAAATAGATGGGTAATTGATCACTTGTGTTGGTTATTTATGTGGTGCTGTTGAAATAGATTGGTAATTGATCACTTGTGTTGGGTATTTATGTGGTGCTGTTGAAATAGAGTGGTAATTGATCACTTGTGTTGGGTATTTATGTGGTGCTGTTGAAATAGATTGGTAATTGATCACTTGTGTTGGGTATTTATGTGGTGCTGTTGAAATAGAGTGGTAATTGATCACTTGTGTTGGTTATTTATGTGGTGCTGTTGAAATAGATTGGTAATTGATCACTTGTGTTGGGTATTTATGTGGTGCTGTTGAAATAGATTGGTAATTGATCACTTGTGTTGGGTATTTATGTGGTGCTGTTGAAATAGAGTGGTAATTGATCACTTGTGTTGGGTATTTATGTGGTGCTGTTGAAATAGATTGGTAATTGATCACTTGTGTTGGCTATTTATGTGGTGCTGTTGAAATAGATTGGTAATTGATCACTTGTGATGGGTATTTATGTGGTGCTGTTGAAATAGAGTGGTAATTGATCACTTGTGTTGGTTATTTATTTGGTGCTGTTGAAATAGATGGGTAATTGATCACTTATGTTGGTTATTTATGTGGTGCTGTTGAAATAGATTGGTAATTGATCACTTGTGTTGGGTATTTATGTGGTGCTGTTGAAATAGAGTGGTAATTGATCACTTGTGTTGGGTATTTATGTGGTGCTGTTGAAATAGATTGGTAATTGATCACTTGTGTTGGGTATTTATGTGGTGCTGTTGAAATAGATTGGTAATTGATCACTTGTGATGGGTATTTATGTGGTGCTGTTTAAATAGAGTGGTAATTGATCACTTGTGTTGGTTATTTATGTGATGCTGTTGAAATAGAGTGGTAATTGATCACTTGTGTTGGTTATTTATGTGGTGCTGTTGAAATAGATTGGTAATTGATCACTTGTGATGGGCATTTATGTGGTGCTGTTGAAATAGAGTGGTAATTGATCACTTGTGTTGGTTATTTATGTGGTGCTGTTGAAATGGATTGGTAATTGATCATTTGTGTTGGTTATTTATGTGGTGCTGTTGAAATAGAGTGGTAATTGATCACTTGTGTTGGTTATTTATGTGGTGCTGTTGAAATAGATTGGTAATTGATCACTTGTGTTGGGTATTTATGTGGTGCTGTTGAAACAGAGTGGTAATTGATCACTTGTGTTGGTTATTTATGTGGTGCTGTTGAAATAGATTGGTAATTGATCACTTGTGTTGGCTATTTATGTGGTGCTGTTGGAATAGAGTGGTTATAATTTGATCACTTGTGTTGGTTATTTATGTGGTGCTGTTGAAATAGATTGGTAATTGATCACTTGTGTTGGTTATTTATGTGGTGCTGTTGAAATAGATTGGTAATTGATCACTTGTGTTGGTTATTTATGTGGTGCTGTTGAAATAGAGTGGTAATTGATCACTTGTGTTGGTTATTTATGTGGTGCTGTTGAAATAGATTGGTAATTGATCACTTGTGATGGGTATTTATGTGGTGCTGTTTAAATAGATTGGTAATTGATCACTTGTGTTGGTTATTTATGTGATGCTGTTGAAATAGAGTGGTAATTGATCACTTGTGTTGGTTATTTATGTGGTGCTGTTGAAATAGATTGGAAATTAATCACTTGTGTTGGGCATTTATGTGGTGCTGTTGAAATAGAGTGGTAATTGATCACTTGTGTTGGGTATTTATGTGGTGCTGTTGAATCAGATTGGTAATTGATCACCTGTGTTGGGTATTTATGTGGTGCTGTTGAAATAGAGTGGTAATAATTTGATCACTTGAGTTGGTTATTTGTGTGGTGCTGTTGAAATAGATTGGTAATTGATCACTTGTATTGGTTATTTATGTGGTGCTGTTGAAATAGATTGGTAATTGATCACTTGTGTTGGTTATTTATGTGGTGCTGTTGAAATAGATTGGTAATTGATCACTTGTGATGGGTATTTATGTGGTGCTGTTGAAATAGATTGGTAATTGATTACTTTTGTTGGGTATTTTTGTGGTGCTGTTGAAATAGATTGGTAATTGATCACTTGTGATGGGTATTTATGTGGTGCTGTTGAAATAGATTGGTAATTGATCACTTGTGATGGGTATTTATTTGGTGCTGTTGAAATAGAGTGGTAATTGATCACTTGTGATGGGTATTTATGTGGTGCTGTTGAAATAGATTGGTAATTGATCACTTGTGATGGGTATTTATGTGGTGCTGTTGAAATAGAGTGGTAATTGATCACTTGTGTTGGTTATTTATGTGGTGCTGTTGAAATAGAGTGGTAATTGATCACTTGTGTTGGGTATTTATGTGGTGCTGTTGAAATAGATTGGTAATTGATCACTTGTGTTGGGTATTCATGTGGTGCTGTTGAAATAGAGTGGTAATTGATCACTTGTGTTGGTTATTTATGTGGTGCTGTTGAAATAGATTGGTAATTGATCACTTGTGATGGGTATTTATGTGGTGCTGTTGAAATAGAGTGGTAATTGATCACTTGTGATGGGTATTTATGTGGTGCTGTTGAAATAGAGTGGTAATTGATCACTTGTGTTGGTTATTTATGTGGTGCTGTTGAAATAGATGGGTAATTGATCACTTGTGTTGGTTATTTATGTGGTGCTGTTGAAATAGATTGGTAATTGATCACTTGTGTTGGGTATTTATGTGGTGCTGTTGAAATAGATTGGTAATTGATCACTTGTGTTGGGTATTTATGTGGTGCTGTTGAAATAGAGTGGTAATTGATCATTTGTGTTTGGTATTTATGTGGTGCTGTTGAAATAGATTGGTAATTGATCGCCTGTGTTGGGTATTTATGTGGTGCTGTTGAAATAGAGTGGTAATAATTTGATCACTTGAGTTGGTTATTTGTGTGGTGCTGTTGAAATAGATTGGTAATTGATCACTTGTGTTGGTTATTTATGTGGTGCTGTTGAAATAGATTGGTAATTGATCACTTGTGTTGGTTATTTATGTGGTGCTGTTGAAATAGAGTGGTAATTGATCACTTGTGTTGGTTATTTATGTGGTGCTGTTGAAATAGATTGGTAATTGATCACTTGAGAAGGGTATTTATGTGGTGCTGTTGAAATAGATTGGTAATTGATCACTTGTGATGGGTATTTATGTGGTGCTGTTGAAATAGAGTGGTAATTGATCACTTGTGTTGGTTATTTATGTGGTGCTGTTGAAATAGAGTGGTAATTGATCACTTGTGTTGGTTATTTATGTGGTGCTGTTGAAATAGATTGGTAATTGATCACTTGTGTTGGGTATTTATGTGGTGCTGTTGAAATAGATTGGTAATTGATCACTTGTGATGGGTATTTATGTGGTGCTGTTGAAATAGAGTGGTAATTGATCACTTGTGTTGGTTATTTATGTGGTGCTGTTGAAATAGATTGGTAATTGATCACTTGTGTTGGTTATTTATGTGGTGTTGTTGAAATAGAGTGGTAATTGATCACTTGTGTTGGTTATTTATGTGGTGCTGTTGAAATAGATTGGTAATTGAACACTTGTGTTGGGTATTTATGTGGTGCTGTTGAAACAGAGTGGTAATTGATCACTTGTGTTGGGTATTTATGTGGTGCTGTTGAAATAGAGTGGTAATTGATCAATTGTGTTGGGTATTTATGTGGTGCTGTTGAAATAGATTGGTAATTGATCACTTGTGTTGGGTATTTATGTGGTGCTGTTGAATCAGATTGGTAATTGATCACCTGTGTTGGGTATTTATGTGGTGCTGTTGAAATAGAGTGGTAATAATTTGATCACTTGAGTTGGTTATTTGTGTGGTGCTGTTGAAATAGATTGGTAATTGATCACTTGTATTGGTTATTTATGTGGTGCTGTTGAAATAGATTGGTAATTGATCACTTGTGTTGGTTATTTATGTGGTGCTGTTGAAATAGATTGGTAATTGATCACTTGTGATGGGTATTTATGTGGTGCTGTTGAAATAGATTGGTAATTGATTACTTGTGTTGGGTATTTTTGTGGTGCTGTTGAACTAGATTGGTAATTGATCACTTGTGATGGGTATTTATGTGGTGCTGTTGAAATAGATTGGTAATTGATCACTTGTGATGGGTATTTATTTGGTGCTGTTGAAATAGAGTGGTAATTGATCACTTGTGATGGGTATTTATGTGGTGCTGTTGAAATAGATTGGTAATTGATCACTTGTGATGGGTATTTATGTGGTGCTGTTGAAATAGAGTGGTAATTGATCACTTGTGTTGGTTATTTATGTGGTGCTGTTGAAATAGAGTGGTAATTGATCACTTGTGTTGGGTATTTATGTGGTGCTGTTGAAATAGATTGGTAATTGATCACTTGTGTTGGGTATTCATGTGGTGCTGTTGAAATAGAGTGGTAATTGATCACTTGTGTTGGTTATTTATGTGGTGCTGTTGAAATAGATTGGTAATTGATCACTTGTGATGGGTATTTATGTGGTGCTGTTGAAATAGAGTGGTAATTGATCACTTGTGATGGGTATTTATGTGGTGCTGTTGAAATAGAGTGGTAATTGATCACTTGTGTTGGTTATTTATGTGGTGCTGTTGAAATAGATGGGTAATTGATCACTTGTGTTGGTTATTTATGTGGTGCTGTTGAAATAGATTGGTAATTGATCACTTGTGTTGGGTATTTATGTGGTGCTGTTGAAATAGATTGGTAATTGATCACTTGTGTTGGGTATTTATGTGGTGCTGTTGAAATAGAGTGGTAATTGATCATTTGTGTTTGGTATTTATGTGGTGCTGTTGAAATAGATTGGTAATTGATCGCCTGTGTTGGGTATTTATGTGGTGCTGTTGAAATAGAGTGGTAATAATTTGATCACTTGAGTTGGTTATTTATGTGGTGCTGTTGAAATAGATTGGTAATTGATCACTTGTGTTGGTTATTTATGTGGTGCTGTTGAAATAGATTGGTAATTGATCACTTGTGTTGGTTATTTATGTGGTGCTGTTGAAATAGAGTGGTAATTGATCACTTGTGTTGGTTATTTATGTGGTGCTGTTGAAATAGATTGGTAATTGATCACTTGTGAAGGGTATTTATGTGGTGCTGTTGAAATAGATTGGTAATTGATCACTTGTGATGGGTATTTATGTGGTGCTGTTGAAATAGAGTGGTAATTGATCACTTGTGTTGGTTATTTATGTGGTGCTGTTGAAATAGAGTGGTAATTGATCACTTGTGTTGGTTATTTATGTGGTGCTGTTGAAATAGATTGGTAATTGATCACTTGTGTTGGGTATTTATGTGGTGCTGTTGAAATAGATTGGTAATTGATCACTTGTGATGGGTATTTATGTGGTGCTGTTGAAATAGAGTGGTAATTGATCACTTGTGTTGGTTATTTATGTGGTGCTGTTGAAATAGATTGGTAATTGATCACTTGTGTTGGTTATTTATGTGGTGTTGTTGAAATAGAGTGGTAATTGATCACTTGTGTTGGTTATTTATGTGGTGCTGTTGAAATAGATTGGTAATTGAACACTTGTGTTGGGTATTTATGTGGTGCTGTTGAAACAGAGTGGTAATTGATCACTTGTGTTGGTTATTTATGTGGTGCTGTTGAAATAGATTGGTAATTGATCACTTGTGTTGGGTATTTATGTGGTGCTGTTGAAATAGATTGGTAATTGATCACTTGTGTTGGGTATTTATGTGGTGCTGTTGAAATAGAGTGGTAATTGATCACTTGTGTTGGGTATTTATGTGGTGCTGTTGAAATAGATTGGTAATTGATCACCTGTGTTGGGTATTTATGTGGTGCTGTTGAAATAGAGTGGTAATAATTTGATCACTTGAGTTGGTTATTTGTGTGGTGCTGTTGAAATAGATTGGTAATTGATCACTTGTGTTGGTTATTTATGTGGTGCTGTTGAAATAGATTGGTAATTGATCACTTGTGTTGGTTATTTATGTGGTGCTGTTGAAATAGAGTGGTAATTGATCACTTGTGTTGGTTATTTATGTGGTGCTGTTGAAATAGATTGGTAATTGATCACTTGTGATGGGTATTTATGTAGTGCTGTTGAAATAGATTGGTAATTGATCACTTGTGTTGGTTATTTATGTGGTGCTGTTGAAATAGAGTGGTAATTGATCACTTGTGTTGGTTATTTATGTGGTGCTGTTGAAATAGATTGGTAATTGATCACTTGTGTTGGTTATTTATGTGGTGCTGTTGAAATAGAGTGGTAATTGATCACTTGTGTTGGTTATTTATGTGGTGCTGTTGAAATAGAGTGGTAATTGATCACTTGTGTTGGTTATTTATGTGGTGCTGTTGAAATAGATTGGTAATTGATCACTTGTGTTGGTTATTTATGTGGTGTTGTTGAAATAGAGTGGTAATTGATCACTTGTGTTGGTTATTTATGTGGTGCTGTTGAAATAGATTGGTAATTGAACACTTGTGTTGGGTATTTATGTGGTGCTGTTGAAACAGAGTGGTAATTGATCACTTGTGTTGGTTATTTATGTGGTGCTGTTGAAATAGATTGGTAATTGATCACTTGTGTTGGGTATTTATGTGGTGCTGTTGAAATAGATTGGTAATTGATCACTTGTGTTGGGTATTTATGTGGTGCTGTTGAAATAGAGTGGTAATTGATCACTTGTGTTGGGTATTTATGTGGTGCTGTTGAAATAGATTGGTAATTGATCACTTGTGTTGGGTATTTATGTGGTGCTGTTGAAATAGAGTGGTAATAATTTGATCACTTGAGTTGGTTATTTGTGTGGTGCTGTTGAAATAGATTGGTAATTGATCACTTGTGTTGGTTATTTATGTGGTGCTGTTGAAATAGATTGGTAATTGATCACTTGTGTTGGTTATTTATGTGGTGCTGTTGAAATAGAGTGGTAATTGATCACTTGTGTTGGTTATTTATGTGGTGCTGTTGAAATAGATTGGTAATTGATCACTTGTGATGGGTATTTATGTGGTGCTATTGAAATAGAGTGGTAATTGATCACTTGTGTTGGTTATTTATGTGGTGCTGTTGAAATAGATTGGTAATTGATCACTTGTGTTGGTTATTTATGTGGTGTTGTTGAAATAGAGTGGTAATTGATCACTTGTGTTGGTTATTTATGTGGTGCTGTTGAAATAGATTGGTAATTGAACACTTGTGTTGGGTATTTATGTGGTGCTGTTGAAACAGAGTGGTAATTGATCACTTGTGTTGGTTATTTATGTGGTGCTGTTGAAATAGATTGGTAATTGATCACTTGTGTTGGGTATTTATGTGGTGCTGTTGAAATAGATTGGTAATT
Organism: Caprella mutica; assembly: GCA_947561585.1. Lineage (NCBI taxonomy): Eukaryota > Metazoa > Arthropoda > Malacostraca > Amphipoda > Caprellidae > Caprella > Caprella mutica. The sequence continues at coordinate 217,928 of CANNZV010000511.1, read as the reverse complement.
GATCACTTGTGTTGGGTATTTATGTGGTGCTGTTGAAATAGAGTGGTAATTGATCACTTGTGTTGGGTATTTATGTGGTGCTGTTGAAATAGATTGGTAATTGATCACCTGTGTTGGGTATTTATGTGGTGCTGTTGAAATAGAGTGGTAATAATTTGATCACTTGAGTTGGTTATTTGTGTGGTGCTGTTGAAATAGATTGGTAATTGATCACTTGTGTTGGTTATTTATGTGGTGCTGTTGAAATAGATTGGTAATTGATCACTTGTGTTGGTTATTTATGTGGTGCTGTTGAAATAGAGTGGTAATTGATCACTTGTGTTGGTTATTTATGTGGTGCTGTTGAAATAGATTGGTAATTGATCACTTGTGATGGGTATTTATGTGGTGCTGTTGAAATAGATTGGTAATTGATCACTTGTGTTGGTTATTTATGTGGTGCTGTTGAAATAGAGTGGTAATTGATCACTTGTGTTGGTTATTTATGTGGTGCTGTTGAAATAGATTGGTAATTGATCACTTGTGTTGGTTATTTATGTGGTGCTGTTGAAATAGAGTGGTAATTGATCACTTGTGTTGGTTATTTATGTGGTGCTGTTGAAATAGAGTGGTAATTGATCACTTGTGTTGGTTTTTTATGTGGTGCTGTTGAAATAGATTGGTAATTGATCACTTATGTTGGTTATTTATGTGGTGTTGTTGAAATAGAGTGGTAATTGATCACTTGTGTTGGTTATTTATGTGGTGCTGTTGAAATAGATTGGTAATTGAACACTTGTGTTGGGTATTTATGTGGTGCTGTTGAAACAGAGTGGTAATTGATCACTTGTGTTGGTTATTTATGTGGTGCTGTTGAAATAGATTGGTAATTGATCACTTGTGTTGGGTATTTATGTGGTGCTGTTGAAATAGATTGGTAATTGATCACTTGTGTTTGGTATTTATGTGGTGCTGTTGAAATAGAGTGGTAATTGATCACTTGTGTTGGGTATTTATGTGGTGCTTTTGAAATAGATTGGTAATTGATCACCTGTGTTGGGTATTTATGTGGTGCTGTTGAAATAGAGTGGTAATAATTTGATCACTTGAGTTGGTTATTTGTGTGGTGCTGTTGAAATAGATTGGTAATTGATCACTTGTGTTGGTTATTTATGTGGTGCTGTTGAAATAGAGTGGTAATTGATCACATGTGTTGGTTATTTATGTGGTGCTGTTGAAATAGATTGGTAATTGATCACTTGTGATGGGTATTTATGTGGTGCTGTTGAAATAGAGTGGTAATTGATCACTTGTGTTGGTTATTTATGTGGTGCTGTTGAAATTGATTGGTAATTGATCACTTGTGTTGGTTATTTATGTGGTGTTGTTGAAATAGAGTGGTAATTGATCACTTGTGTTGGTTATTTATGTGGTGCTGTTGAAATAGATTGGTAATTGAACACTTGTGTTGGGTATTTATGTGGTGCTGTTGAAACAGAGTGGTAATTGATCACTTGTGTTGGTTATTTATGTGGTGCTGTTGAAATAGATTGGTAATTGATCACTTGTGTTGGGTATTTATGTGGAGCTGTTGAAATAGATTGGTAATTGATCACTTGTGTTGGGTATTTATGTGGTGCTGTTGAAATAGAGTGGTAATTGATCACTTGTGTTGGGTATTTATGTGGTGCTGTTGAAATAGATTGGTAATTGATCACCTGTGTTGGGTATTTATGTGGTGCTGTTGAAATAGAGTGGTAATAATTTGATCACTTGAGTTGGTTATTTGTGTGGTGCTGTTGAAATAGATTGGTAATTGATCACTTGTGTTGGTTATTTATGTGGTGCTGTTGAAATAGATTGGTAATTGATCACTTGTGTTGGTTATTTATGTGGTGCTGTTGAAATAGAGTGGTAATTGATCACTTGTGTTGGTTATTTATGTGGTGCTGTTGAAATAGATTGGTAATTGATCACTTGTGATGGGTATTTATGTGGTGCTGTTGAAATAGATTGGTAATTGATCACTTGTGTTGGTTATTTATGTGGTGCTGTTGAAATAGATTGGTAATTGATCACTTGTGTTGGTTATTTATGTGGTGCTGTTGTAATAGAGTGGTAATTGATCACTTGTGTTGGTTATTTATGTGGTGCTGTTGAAATAGAGTGGTAATTGATCACTTGTGTTGGTTATTTATGTGGTGCTGTTGAAATAGATTGGTAATTGATCACTTGTGTTGGTTATTTATGTGGTGTTGTTGAAATAGAGTGGTAATTGATCACTTGTGTTGGTTATTTATGTGGTGCTGTTGAAATAGATTGGTAACTGAACACTTGTGTTGGGTATTTATGTGGTGCTGTTGAAACAGAGTGGTAATTGATCACTTGTGTTGGTTATTTATGTGGTGCTGTTGAAATAGATTGGTTATTGATCACTTGTGTTGGGTATTTATGTGGTGCTGTTGAAATAGATTGGTAATTGATCACTTGTGTTGGGTATTTATGTGGTGCTGTTGAAATAGAGTGGTAATTGATCACTTGTGTTGGGTATTTATGTGGTGCTGTTGAAATAGATTGGTAATTGATCACCTGTGTTGGGTATTTATGTGGTGCTGTTGAAATAGAGTGGTAATAATTTGATCACTTGAGTTGGTTATTTGTGTGGTGCTGTTGAAATAGATTGGTAATTGATCACTTGTGTTGGTTATTTATGTGGTGCTGTTGAAATAGATTGGTAATTGATCACTTGTGTTGGTTATTTATGTGGTGCTGTTGAAATAGAGTGGTAATTGATCACTTGTGTTGGTTATTTATGTGGTGCTGTTGAAATAGATTGGTAATTGATCACTTGTGATGGGTATTTATGTGGTGCTGTTGAAATAGATTGGTAATTGATCACTTGTGTTGGTTATTTATGTGGTGCTGTTGAAATAGATTGGTAATTGATCACTTGTGTTGGTTATTTATGTGGTGCTGTTGAAATAGAGTGGTAATTGATCACTTGTGTTGGTTATTTATGTGGTGCTGTTGAAATAGAGTGGTAATTGATCACTTGTGTTGGTTATTTATGTGGTGCTGTTGAAATAGATTGGTAATTGATCACTTGTGTTGGTTATTTATGTGGTGTTGTTGAAATAGAGTGGTAATTGATCACTTGTGTTGGTTATTTATGTGGTGCTGTTGAAATAGATTGGTAACTGAACACTTGTGTTGGGTATTTATGTGGTGCTGTTGAAACAGAGTGGTAATTGATCACTTGTGTTGGTTATTTATGTGGTGCTGTTGAAATAGATTGGTTATTGATCACTTGTGTTGGGTATTTATGTGGTGCTGTTGAAATAGATTGGTAATTGATCACTTGTGTTGGGTATTTATGTGGTGCTGTTGAAATAGAGTGGTAATTGATCACTTGTGTTGGGTATTTATGTGGTGCTGTTGAAATAGATTGGTAATTGATCACCTGTGTTGGGTATTTATGTGGTGCTGTTGAAATAGTGTGGTAATAATTTGATCACTTGAGTTGGTTATTTGTGTGGTGCTGTTGAAATAGATTGGTAATTGATCACTTGTGTTGGTTATTTATGTGGTGCTGTTGAAATAGATTGGTAATTGATCACTTGTGTTGGTTATTTATGTGGTGCTGTTGAAATAGAGTGGTAATTGATCACTTGTGTTGGTTATTTATGTGGTGCTGTTTAAATAGATTGGTAATTGATCACTTGTGATGGGTATTTATGTGGTGCTGTTGAAATAGATTGGTAATTGATCACTTGTGTTGGTTATTTATGTGGTGCTGTTGAAATAGAGTGGTAATTGATCACTTGTGTTGGTTATTTATGTGGTGCTGTTGAAATAGATTGGTAATTGATCACTTGTGTTGGTTATTTATGTGGTGCTATTGAAATAGAGTGGTAATTGATCACTTATGTTGGTTATTTATATGGTGCTGTTGAAATAGATTGGTAATTGATCACTTGTGATGGGTATTTATGTGGTGCTGTTGAAATAGATTGGTAATTGATCACTTGTGTTGGTTATTTATGTGGTGCTGTTGAAATAGAGTGGTAATTGATCACTTGTGTTGGTTAATTATGTGGTGCTGTTGAAATAGATTGGTAATTGATCACTTGTATTGGTTATTTATGTGGTGCTGTTGAAATAGATTGGTAATTGATCACTTGTGTTGGTTATATATGTGGTGCTGTTGAAATAGATTGGTAATTGATCACTTGTGTTGGGTATTTATGTGGTGCTGTTGAAATAGATTGGTAATTGATCACTTGTGATGGGTATTTATGTGGTGCTGTTGAAATAGAGTGGTAATTGATCACTTGTGTTGGTTATTTATGTGGTGCTGTTGAAATAGAGTGGTAATTGATCACTTGTGTTGGTTATTTATGTGGTGCTGTTGAAATAGATTGGTAATTGATCACTTGTGTTGGGTATTTATGTGGTGCTGTTGAAATAGATTGGTAATTGATCACTTGTGATGGGTATTTATGTGGTGCTGTTGAAATAGAGTGGTAATTGAACACTTGTGTTGGTTATTTATGTGGTGCTGTTGAAATAGATGGGTAATTGATCACTTGTGTTGGTTATTTATGTGGTGCTGTTGAAATAGATTGGTAATTGATCACTTGTGTTGGGTATTTATGTGGTGCTGTTGAAATAGATTGGTAATTGATCACTTGTGTTGGGTATTTATGTGGTGCTGTTGAAATAGAGTGGTAATTGATCATTTGTGTTGGGTATTTATGTGGTGCTGTTGAAATAGATTGGTAATTGATCACCTGTGTTGGGTATTTATGTGGTGCTGTTGAAATAGAGTGGTAATAATTTGATCACTTGTGTTGGTTATTTATGTGATGCTGTTGAAATAGATTGGTAATTGATCACTTGTGTTGGTTATTTATGTGGTGCTGTTGAAATAAAGTGGTAATTGATCACTTGTGTTGGTTATTTATGTGGTGCTGTTGAAATAGATTGGTAATTGATCACTTGTGATGGGTATTTATGTGGTGCTGTTGAAATAGAGTGGTAATTGATCACTTGTGTTGGTTATTTATGTGGTGCTGTAGAAATAGAGTGGTAATTGATCACTTGTGTTGGTTATTTATGTGGTGCTGTTGAAATAGAGTGGTAATTGATCACTTGTGTTGGTTATTTATGTGGTGCTGTTGAAATAGATTGGTAATTGATCACTTGTGATGGGTATTTATGTGGTGCTGTTTAAATAGATTGGTAATTGATCACTTGTGTTGGTTATTTATGTGATGCTGTTGAAATAGAGTGGTAATTGATCACTTGTGTTGGTTATTTATGTGGTGCTGTTGAAATAGATTGGTAATTGATCACTTGTGATGGGTATTTATGTGGTGCTGTTGAAATTTAGTGGTAATTGATCACTTGTGTTTGTTATTTATGTGGTGCTGTTGAAATAGATTGGTAATTGATCACTTGTGTTGGTTATTTATGTGGTGCTGTTGAAATAGAGTGGTAATTGATCACTTGTGTTGGTTATTTATGTGGTGCTGTTGAAATAGAGTGGTAATTGATCACTTGTGTTGGGTATTTATGTGGTGCTGTTGAAATAGAGTGGTAATTGATCACTTGTGTTGGGTATTTATGTGGTGCTGTTGAAATAGATTGGTAATTGATCACCTGTGTTGGGTATTTATGTGGTGCTGTTGAAATAGAGTGGTAATAATTTGATCACTTGAGTTGGTTATTTGTGTGGTGCTGTTGAAATAGATTGGTAATTGATCACTAGTGTTGGTTAGTTATGTGGTGCTGTTGAAATAGATTGGTAATTGATCACTTGTGTTGGTTATTTATGTGGTGCTGTTGAAATAGAGTGGTAATTGATCACTTGTGTTGGTTATTTATGTGGTGCTGTTTAAATAGATTGGTAATTGATCACTTGTGATGGGTATTTATGTGGTGCTGTTGAAATAGATTGGTAATTGATCACTTGTGTTGGTTATTTATGTGGTGCTGTTGAAATAGAGTGGTAATTGATCACTTGTGTTGGTTATTTATGTGGTGCTGTTGAAATAGATTGGTAATTGATCACTTGTATTGGTTATTTATGTGGTGCTGTTGAAATAGATTGGTAATTGATCACTTGTGTTGGTTATTTATGTGGTGCTGTTGAAATAGATTGGTAATTGATCACTTGTGTTGGGTATTTATGTGGTGCTGTTGAAATAGATTGGTAATTGATCACTTGTGATGGGTATTTATGTGGTGCTGTTGAAATAGAGTGGTAATTGATCACTTGTGTTGGTTATTTATGTGGTGCTGTTGAAATAGAGTGGTAATTGATCACTTGTGTTGGTTATTTATGTGGTGCTGTTGAAATAGATTGGTAATTGATCACTTGTGTTGGGTATTTATGTGGTGCTGTTGAAATAGATTGGTAATTGATCACTTGTGATGGGTATTTATGTGGTGCTGTTGAAATAGAGTGGTAATTGAACACTTGTGTTGGTTATTTATGTGGTGCTGTTGAAATAGATGGGTAATTGATCACTTGTGTTGGTTATTTATGTGGTGCTGTTGAAATAGATTGGTAATTGATCACTTGTGTTGGGTATTTATGTGGTGCTGTTGAAATAGATTGGTAATTGATCACTTGTGTTGGGTATTTATGTGGTGCTGTTGGAATAGAGTGGTAATTGATCATTTGTGTTGGGTATTTATGTGGTGCTGTTGAAATAGATTGGTAATTGATCACCTGTGTTGGGTATTTATGTGGTGCTGTTGAAATAGAGTGGTAATAATTTGATCACTTGTGTTGGTTATTTATGTGATGCTGTTGAAATAGATTGGTAATTGATCACTTGTGTTGGTTATTTATGTGGTGCTGTTGAAATAAAGTGGTAATTGATCACTTGTGTTGGTTATTTATGTGGTGCTGTTGAAATAGATTGGTAATTGATCACTTGTGATGGGTATTTATGTGGTGCTGTTGAAATAGAGTGGTAATTGATCACTTGTGTTGGTTATTTATGTGGTGCTGTTGAAATAGAGTGGTAATTGATCACTTGTGTTGGTTATTTATGTGGTGCTGTTGAAATAGAGTGGTAATTGATCACTTGTGTTGGTTATTTATGTGGTGCTGTTGAAATAGATTGGTAATTGATCACTTGTGATGGGTATTTATGTGGTGCTGTTTAAATAGATTGGTAATTGATCACTTGTGTTGGTTATTTATGTGATGCTGTTGAAATAGAGTGGTAATTGATCACTTGTGTTGGTTATTTATGTGGTGCTGTTGAAATAGATTGGTAATTGATCACTTGTGATGGGTATTTATGTGGTGCTGTTGAAATTTAGTGGTAATTGATCACTTGTGTTGGTTATTTATGTGGTGCTGTTGAAATAGATTGGTAATTGATCACTTGTGTTGGTTATTTATGTGGTGCTGTTGAAATAGAGTGGTAATTGATCACTTGTGTTGGTTATTTATGTGGTGCTGTTGAAATAGAGTGGTAATTGATCACTTGTGTTGGGTATTTATGTGGTGCTGTTGAAACAGAGTTGTAATTGATCACTTGTGTTGGTTATTTATGTGGTGCTGTTGAAATAGATTGGTAATTGATCACTTGTGTTGGGTATTTATGTGGTGCTGTTGAAATAGATTGGTAATTGATCACTTGTGTTGGGTATTTATGTGGTGCTGTTGAAATAGAGTGGTAATTGATCACTTGTGTTGGGTATTTATGTGGTGCTGTTGAAATAAATTGGTAATTGATCACCTGTGTTGGGTATTTATGTGGTGCTGTTGAAATAGAGTGGTAATAATTTGATCTTTTGAGTTGGTTATTTGTGTGGTGCTGTTGAAATAGATTGGTAATTGATAACTTGTGTTGGTTATTTATGTGGTGCTGTTGAAATAGATTGGTAATTGATCACTTGTGTTGGTTATTTATGTGGTGCTGTTGAAATAGAGTGGTAATTGATCACTTGTGTTGGTTATTTATGTGGTGCTGTTGAAATAGATTGGTAATTGATCACTTGTGATGGGTATTTATGTGGTGCTGTTGAAATAGATTGGTAATTGATCACTTGTGTTGGTTATTTATGTGGTGCTGTTGAAATAGAGTGGTAATAGATCACTTGTGTTGGTTATTTATGTGGTGCTGTTGAAATAGATTGGTAATTGATCATTTGTGTTGGTTATTTATGTGGTGCTGTTGAAATAGAGTGGTAATTGATCACTTGTGTTGGTTATTTATGTGGTGCTGTTGAAATAGATTGGTAATTGATCACTTGTGATGGGTATTTATGTGGTGCTGTTGAAATAGATTGGTAATTGATCACTTGTGTTGGTTATTTATGTGGTGCTGTTGAAATAGAGTGTTAATTGATCACTTGTGTTGGTTATTTATGTGGTGCTGTTGAAATAGATTGGTAATTGATCACTTGTGTTTGTTATTTATGTGGTGCTGTTGAAATAGATTGGTAATTGATCACTTGTGTTGGTTATTTATGTGGTGCTGTTGAAATAGAGTGGTAATTGATCACTTGTGCTGGTTATTTATGTGGTGCTTTTGAAATAGATGGGTAATTGATCACTTGTGATGGGTATTTAGGTGGTGCTGTTGAAATAGAGTGGTAATTGATCACTTGTGATGGGTATTTATGTGGTGCTGTTGAAATAGAGTGGTAATTGATCACTTTTGTTGGTTATTTATGTGGTGCTGTTGAAATAGAGTGGTAATTGATCACTTGTGTTGGTTATTTATGTGGTGCTGTTGAAATAGATTGGTAATTGATCACTTGTGTTGGGTATTTATGTGGTGTTGTTGAAATAGAGTGGTAATTGATCACTTGTGTTGGTTATTTATGTGGTGCAGTTGAAATAGATTGGTAATTGATCACTTGTGTTGGTTATTTATGTGGTGCTGTTGAAATAGATTGGTAATTGATCACTTGTGTTGGTTATTTATGTGGTGCTGTTGAAATAGATTGGTAATTGATCACTTGTGATGGGTATTTATGTGGTGCTGTTGAAATAGAGTGGTAATTGATCACTTGTGATGGGTATTTATGTGGTGCTGTTGAAATAGAGTGGTAATTGATCACTTGTGATGGGTATTTATGTGGTGCTGTTGAAATAGAGTGGTAATTGATCACTTGTGATGGGTATTTTTATGCTAATGTTGAAATAGAGAGTATCTGGGTGACCTGTGATAGTTGTGATTGTTATCAACATACATCTGTTGATAGAAATGGTTAAATGCATTTGTTAAACTATAAACCAGGATGAACCTAGTTTAATAATCTCCTTAGAACAGCTAGGATAGAGATGCTGTTTGTTACTTACCAAGTCGAAATTTTTACTGGAAAATATTATCATTTCATTCCTTTTAATCGGGATTTTATATCAGAATCATTCGACAAAACACTATGGACTACGAGTGATTGAATTTACGGTAGGATTTTCATAAAATCAATTATCACGGAAGATTGACGATCTCATCATTGTTTGTGATCATTGGGCAAAAATTCTCAATCAAGGATTGAAATTTTACCCTTGATTGTTCGTATGATTACTAATGGTTACTTCAAATAAGTAAGAATACCACTTTCCTGAACTTCAATGGTTCAACCTTCTCCCCTCAAAATGTTCCAATAGCTCAATGCTCTTTCCGTTGAGCTCACAGTGTGACTGGAATCTTTTTCTCGTTATCTTGCCATGGTTGGTATCTCGGTCATTTCTCTGAGTACTCCATTCAGGGTTTGACAGTGTGGAGTTACTACAAAAAAGACAGAGATTGGACTGGTAGGCGAAGAAAGAAAAAGAAGGGGAAGGAGCGGAAATAGATATGAGGGTTAAAGTAAGAATAAGTGAGAGGTTGAGTATGGAAACTATAATAATAAAGTAAGAACAATTTTTATCTGAAAATATAGATGAATGTCTTTGACTAAACAGAAATCAACTGTACTTATTTATCTGTTGTTCCTTATTACTCCAGACCTTATCATTGGCGTTGTTTGTAGATTTGTTTCAGTCAGTGACGGCATTAATTTTCTTTTAGAAAGTCTTAACAAATTAGACAGATTAATTAGCCAAAGAAACAGACGGCAAATGGCGCCTGTTACAGACCTGACAGGAGATATTTGTGAAAATTAAGCCAATGAAGAGGCTTCTTTATGGAGCTATTCTTTAAACTCAATTTGAAATGAAGGCTGATTTACTATCCGAAATAAATATCCAGACCGTTATAAAAGAATCAGATCATGCTATATTTTGGTGTATCAATTTTGTTTAAAGGTTGTCTATCATTATAGGAAAAAAGTCATTAAATTGAAATTATAATTTGATTGAAATTCTCTCTGTAATATCAATTCATTTTTTTTTTGACAATTCGGTTTTATACTGAATTGCTATCAACGAAATCGAATTCTTCTTCAACAATTTCTTTTATTGAAAATAAAGAATGTTCCAATAAAATTCATTCTGAGGTAAAATTACAATCACTAAGTTTCATACAATATATTTTTATTCTTCTCTTAATAAACATTATTTATTTTATCTCGTGCAACATTAACATTTATAAACTACAGTGCGGTTAAACATCCCTGTGAAAAACTGGCTTGGTGAATTAGCAGATTGAGGAAGGCCTGCCATAGGCTTGCGAATTCACTGCGTTATTTTCAACTGGGGAAATATCATAAATTTTATTATTTATAAAATATTTATGAACAAAACTTGTAAATAAAAATGCAATTATAAAACATGTTATTAAATAAATGTTAATCAACTATATAGATACAATAATCTTGGTAACTACACCATTTACAGTTCTAGTTGATCCAAATGAAATAATATTTGATCCAAGTGAATTTCAATTTGATCCAAATGAAATTTAATTTGATCATTATGAAATTAAATTCGATCCATGTGAAATAATATTTGATCCAAGTAAAATAATATATGATCCAAGTGAAATTGAATATTTTATCATTCCGATACCTCACATTTTGTGTCTTTGTCTGTTGGTTGGTTGCAATGAAAATGACACGCTTTTAACATTTAAAATATAAAAAAATATTTGTATAATTTATGAGAGATTATGATTCGCCAATCATAATCTCTCATTGTCATCATATTTTTTCATTGCCCACCATAATCTTCCATTGTCCAACCTAATTTTTCATTGCCCACCATAATCTTTAATTGCCTACCATAATCTTCCATTTTCCACCATAATCTTTCATTGCCCATCACATTCTCTCATTGCCCACCATAATCTTTCATTTCCCATCATAATCTTTCATGGCCAACCATAATCTTTCATTGCCCACCATAATCTTTAATTGCCCACCATAATATTTTATTGCTCACCATAATCATGCAATGCCCACCAAAATCATGCATTGCCCACCATAATCATACAATGAAAGATTATGGTGGGCAATGAAAGATTTAGGTGACAATTAGAGATTATGATTGGCCAATCATAATCTCTCATAAATTATACAAATATTTATTTATATTTTAAATGTTAAAAACGTGTCATTTATTTCCAACCAACCAACAGACGAAGACACAAAATGTGAGGTATCGGAATGCTAAAATATTCACTTGGATTTCACTTGGATCAAATATTATTTTACTTGGATCAAATATTATTTCACATGGATCAAATTTAATTTCATAAGGATCAAATTCAATTTCATAATGATCAAATTCAATTTCACTTGGATCAAATTCAATTTCATATTGATCAAATTCAATTTCACTTGGATCAAATTCAATTTCACTAGGATCAAATTCAATTTCATAATGATCAAATTCAATTTCACTTGGATCAAATTCAATTTCACTTGGATCAAATTCAATTTCACTAGGATCAAATTCAATTTCATAATGATCAAATTCAATTTCACTTGGATCAAATTCAATTTCACTAGGATCAAATTCAATTTCATAATGATCAAATTCAATTTCACTTGGATCAAATTCAATTTCACTTGGATCAAACTCAATTTCATAATGATCAAATTCAATTTCACTTGGATCAAATTCAATTTCATAATGATCAAATTCAATTTCACTTGGATCAAATTCAATTTCACTTGGATCAAATATTATCTCATTTGGATCAACTAGAACTGTAAATGGTATAAATTACAGTATAATAGATACAGAGTGTCGAAAGGTACCCAGAAATTAAGTTATAGAGTGGCCATAGAAGATTATGTAGGTAGTCTGGTTACTCTTCTATCGCCCCACCATAACTTTCTCCCTTGGTTTACAATTTTCTCACTCCAAATAATAAATAACTGATCCCTATGTTATAAGTTAATGCAATTCCAGATGCAATATTGAGGGATATTTTCTTAGCGTTTAACTCAGGGGTAACTCTTTTTCCGTTAGTATTTAATTGGATAGTCCAAATGGTTTGATTTGAGTTGATTTGAATGATATTAATGTACGGTTTGATTTGAGTTGATTTGAGTGATATTAATGTACGGTTTGATTTGAGTCGTTATGAGTGATATTAATGTACGGTTTGATTTGAGTCGTTATGAGTGATATTAATGTACGGTTTGATTTGAGTCGTTATGAGTGATATTAATGTACGGTTTGATTTGAGTCGTTATGAGTGATATTAATGTACGGTTTGATTTGAGTCGTTATGAGTGATATTAATGTACGGTTTGATTTGAGTGATTTTATTTTACAGTTTGATTAAGAGCTCAAATATAATGTAGTATATATTACTCTACCAATTTATTTTATTCCATAATGAACATTTTTTTTGTTAAAGTTATATTGATAGATCAAATATTATCAACATATTTTGCATAAATAATACAGTTTATGAAAATTTAGTGTAATAAAATTAATTGTTAATTTTATTTTCACATTTTATTTTATTTTCATGTGTATATAATGTACCTACTATTACATAATTTTCGTGCACATTTCATTCCACACTATACCTTTTCCAATTGAAGTTCCTCCAAATGAAATAACATTTCATCGAAGTGAAATATAATTTCATCAAAGTGAAATATAACTTCATCAAAGTGAAATAACATTTCATCAAAGTGAAATATAACTTCATCAAAGCGAAAAAACATTTCATCAAAGTGAAATAACAATTCCTCCAAGTGAACTATCAATTCCTCCAAATGAAATAGCGTTTCCTCCAAATGAAATATCATTTCAGCAGAATAAAAATCGAATCAATACGCTGTCAATTAAATTTATTACGTGAAATATAACATGAAATTTATTAACATGATATTTATTTACATGAAATTTATTAACATGATATTTATTTACATGAAATTTATTCACATATAAATTTATTTACATGAAATTTATTCACATATAAATTTATTTACATAAAATTTATTTACATAAAATTTATTTACATATAAATTTAGGTTCTAGGTATATTCCACCCCGCTATATTCAACCCCTGTAAATTCCACCCCAGGTATATTCCACACCCTCTGACAATGCTCATTTGGGTGACAATAAAAATCTAAAGATTTTACTTTTTGATGGCCATTTGTTAAATAATTCGTACCAATGAAAAAATAACTCAGACGATATCCTGAGACATTTAGACAATATTTAATAATAAAATTACAAATATTCTAAATATGGTAGTTTTTTTCAAAGTATACGTGTTGAAAAAGTTAATATTAATACCTTTTTACCATGAAACTGCACATGTGCTCCCACAACAATGGTTGGATGAGGTGTGGAAAGGGTCGACTGGCAGAGACAACACTCTCAGTGTTTTCGCTCTTTGCTAATAAGTTGCTGTTTTGGATTCTAAGACCAAATTCCCCGTGATCAAAATCTCTCATTGTGAAAAAAGACAATTACCTGTCAGTCTTGAAACCCTGTGCAATAACCCCCCCTCCCCATCAAAAAAATCCAGGTTAAAAAAACATGTAAAAAAGCCTTCGGTCAAAAACCACAACTTTTACAAGAAGTTAAAATTCCAAATGAAATAAATAAACAATAAATACTATATGACATCATATTACAATTAATATCGCTGTTGTGTTGGCGATAGTGTAAAAAATCAGCTTGAGATTGAAAATCTAAATACCTCAACTGATAAATGCGTTCAAACAACCTTTCTTTCTGCTGTTCTGTCACATGTGTAGTGAAAAATTTAATTTTTGTGATTAGCCAGCAAAATGTATAATTTGATACAGTGAAAATGCAAGTTACCTAGCATTACATATAATATTAATGAATGACTAATATTAATAAGTTAATAACTAAACAAACCTAACCCGTGAAGTGGGGTGGAATTTACCGGGGTGGAATATACCTCGGGTGGAATATACTGGGGTGGAATATACTGGGGTGGAATATACCGGGGTGGAATATACCTATGATGCAATATACCGGGGTGGAAAATACCGAGGTGGAATATACCAGTCACCATAAATCTATTTACATGAAATTTATTTGCATGAAATTTATTTACATGAAATTTATTTGCATGAAATTTATTTGCATGAAATTTATTTGCATGAAATTTATTTGCATGAAATTTATTTACGTGAAATTTATTTACATGAATTTATTTACATGAATTTAATTTCATTTAGTCTTCTTTGCATCAATTAACTACATAATATTTTTTTATATATATTTAATTTTACATATTTTTCAAGTTTACTTATATACTACCGCATTAATTTTAGCGGCGTATTAATAGTAAAAGAAAAAATATGCAAGTAATAATGAATAAAACATATGAAAAATGTATCGAAAATAATTAATTACTAAAAAAATTAATGAAAAATTATGTAACAATTATATGTGAATTTTTTTCATGTAAACAAATTTTATATATATTTTTTTATGTAAATAAATTTCATGTAAATAAATTTCATGTGAATAAATTTCATGTGAATAAATTTCATGTAAATAAGTTTCGTGTGAATAAATTTCATGTGAAAAAATTTCATGTAAATAAATTTCATGTGAAAAAATTTCATGTAAATAAATTTCATGTAAATAAATTTCATGTAAATAAATTTCATGTAAATAAATTTCATGTAAATAAATTTCATGTAAATAAATTTCATGTAAATAAATTTCATGTAAATAAATTTCATGTAAATAAATTTCATGTAAATAAATATCATGTTAATAAATTTCATGTAAATAAATATCATGTTAATAAATTTCATGTAATATTTCACGTGATAAATTTAATTGACTGCGTATTGATTCGATTTTTATTCTGCTGAAATGATATTTCATTTGGAGGAAACGCTATTTCATTTGGAGGAATTGATAGTTCACTTGGAGGAATTGTTATTTCACTTTGATGAAATGTTTTTTCGCTTTGATGAAGTTATATTTCACTTTGATGAAATGTTATTTCACTTTGATGAAGTTATATTTCACTTTGATGAAATTATATTTCACTTCGATGAAATGTTATTTCATTTGGAGGAACTTCAATTGGAAAAGGTATAGTTCCTATTTCTCTCATATGACCTGATAATGTATTATTAAAATATTTGAAAATATAAACTTTACATGCAAATGTACAGAGTGGCGCAAGAAAAAAGAAAACCATTTTTAAATTTGTTCTGTTTATGAACTATTAAAGCTAACAAATTTTTTTGGTAGCATTAGTACTTTAACAACTTTTTCTGCATCTATCTTGAAAATCTGTTAAAATTACGACTAAAATTAAAAATTCTGCAGCGAATTAAAAAAGTAAAAATAAAAAGGGCTTGCGCGAGGACAAAAAACACAATAAAAACATTCATAATAGGTATAATTTATTTCCATATGGTAGAAGTAAAAAATTAAACCATACTGTTTTTCACTCAATCAACGTTTTCGTTAATGACTCTTTCATTCATGGAAATACATCTTCATCACCAATCACGATGTTTTCTACAAAACGTGCATTTCTTTGCAGAAACCATCTTGCAAAATTTAGACTGTACGGTAAATCAGTTCTAAGAGTTCGAACCTTATGCATCTTAAAGGTTGATATCTCAAATCTTGTTTAAATATTCGGTGAAATGTGTCTTTATCGATGTCCAGTCCAGTCCGTTCCTTCTGATGGATATTTTTTGTATTCTCAATAAGCTGTTCACGAACAATATTAATGTTTTCATGTGTTCGTTCTTTTATCTTGCGACCTGATCGCTTTTTAGTTAAAGTTTTGAACTTATTAACATTTTGTCGATATGATTTTATTGTTGGTGGAAATATTTGCGGGAAGCAATGTTCAAATGAGATTAAATCTGTTTAAAGCTTTCAGTGTTTAAATAACTAGTCACAACAATAACTCTTTGTTTTTTTGAAAGTTGCATTATGAGTAAGAGATACAAATTAACAGCGAACTGATTTTATTAAAGATTTCAATATTATCTCAAATACCAACAATCAAATGATAATTAATTTTCTATTATCTCTTATATTCTACAAAAATAACAGGATTTAATGTTTTTACATCCATATATAATGAATTATAACTATTTTGAATTTATTTTTCGTATATTTCATTCTCGCGGAAGCCCTTTTTATTTCCATTTTTTAAATTCGCTGCAGCACGTTTATTTTTTTATTTTTTGTCGAAACTTTAACAAATTTCGAAGATATATGCAAAAAAAGCCAGTGAATAAAACGATGTTTTTTTATAAAATTTCTAGCTTTAATAGTTTGGAAAATAAAGTAATTTGAAGATGGGTTTCCTTTTTTTTGCGCCACCCTAAATAGATACATTTTCATGTTTGGCATAAAAAATAATAAATTTGCATATTTAATTAACAATTGGTTTCTAACAATATTTACAGTCCCACGAAACTTTTATATATTCACATTTTCATAATAATTGATATTTACAATTAATACAAATTATCAAAAATATATACGTGTATTACCTATTAATCAAATACTTTCCTTTTTACAATGGAATATAGTTTCTAGCAATGATATTCTAAAGTTCAGGTCATTCCATCCTCACTCTGAGGTGTCTTTAAATCAATTTCAATTTCAATAATAAATGTATTTCATTTATATTTCTTCATACAGAGAGTGTCTCACTTTACCCCGCTCACAAACTGCGAATGACAAAAGTAACATTTTAGGTATTATTGTTAAAGTTTCAATAGATAAAATATATTAAAAATGCTTCCACTGAAATGCGAATCATCATTTTTAGATGTTTACTTATTTTTTTTTATTATTTTACAAAATTATATAAACATGCAGGTACATATATGATAAAAGTATTTCCGTTTTTATTTAATGAACATTGCCCTAACAAAATCGATTGTCTATCATTAGTTAAGTAATGATCTAATCAATCGATAAGTGTATACAATGAAAGAACTCAAAAGTCTTAATCTATTCTATTGTTAATAATCAATGCTCATGACGGTAAGAAATGTGATTGCATTCTGATAAATGTCTGCTTAGAAACATCTAATATTAAAAGTTTATCACGTTATATTGTTGGATTGTCTAGAAACCACTTTTAGTAATTGGAAATTCTGCGATTCCTGGCAATTTTTGGATTGTAACTTCACTTGAAAAATCTTAATTTGAAAATCAGAATAAACAAAACAGTCACTCGATTTCAGGTCAACAGTCAGGCCGTTTTAGTGAACAGCGACGAATTTTTCACTGTGACTCGACTCGACATTCTTGCTACATGACTTAATTAAATATTTGTGAATATACTTAAATTGATCATCAACAGGAGAGATGGAGTTTGACTGAGTGGCATTTGGAGAGATGGTGCCTTGTCTGTTGGTACAAAAATATATTCATTATCAAATTATTAACTATAGTGGTATTGTATGCTAGGGAAGATTTAATTTATAAAAAAGTGTTGCCCATAATGATAAGCGAAATCCTCTAATTATTATATTTAAATTTTTAGTTGTACTATTGCAACACATGAATGCAACGAATAATTATAAATTTGAAGAAAAAAACTTGTTTCAATACGGAGACCTTATTAAACTGTTAGTAAACTGATAATTTTCAATTTATTGAAATTAACTCCTACTCACTAAATATTGAGAAATGCCAGGTGCGTCTGAGTTCCTCCGGTACGTCCACCTGGAGGTACAAACTGGAGGTGTTGGTGTAGAGGTCTGGAATGGAGGCGATACACTGCACCAAGATGATACCTGCAAGTATCGGTATCCTAGATCACTTTTATTCCTTTACATCAAGTTGTGCCATATAAGCCATTTTAAAAATAGTTACGTACATTTATTACTTTAATAATTTATTAGTTTATTTAAATTTGTTGTTGTAGCAAATTCTCACCTGTTTTAGATATGTGGATACTGGCAGGGAAATGAAGAGTCTGACTGACTGATTGTAGGCCCGTGGTGGTGTCTGATGTCGTGATGGGACCATCCACCAGATCTATGTCCACCTTAAATAAACAAATTACCCCGTTAATAGTTTTGCCTTAAAATCTATGATATTACTTTATCCTATTCAAATAATTTCCATTTGTATAATTTTGTGATGAAAGAAAACGAAGTGAAAATAATTGACGGGATTCTAAGTACGTAAATATAACATATACAAAATTATGAACTAAACTCAAGCTAAAAGTGAGTGCGAATGTTAATCAAGTCCATTGAATATCAAACTATCACTTAAATCCTCAAATGGTTAGATCTTATATCTATAGGAGGATATAGCGCTTATGGGTTCAATAGCGTCGATAGTCAGAATATTCACTTTGTCACTCTACGATGTACACAATACACCTGATAGGAGTATGAAAACTTTATGTACCTGTTATTATTTGTTGGGAATATTTTTGACTAATTATATTAGGAAACCCGGTGATTTTTATAAATATCATCAAATGTATTGCTTTGGGTCCTTTTTCGACCATATATTTTCAGTACATTTCTATCAGATAGTGTTCTTCTGACTGTTCTTTATAATGAACTGTGAGTTAACTCAAAAAATTTCTATTTCCAACATTGGCTCAGTTTACTCAAACGTGGGGAGAATATGAATAATCTTAGTTAAAATATTGGTGCAGCAGATTTGAAAGCCTACGGTAGAAATGCCATAAGCTTGCGTTTTTACTGCGCGCGATTTTAATCGAAATATGATTGTTTCTATTAAAATTAGTTATATAAAAGTGACAATATTTCAAATTTAAACTTTATTTTCATCGTACCATTCATTCGTAGATTTAACAAATCTTTTGAATTCAACTGTTAATTTTAACAATTCGGTCCTACTAGCATCCTGCTTTGGAAATATCGAAAAATAAAGAGAAAATACCATCAAATACGACTTCTGAGAGAGAATTTCATTCATATTCGGAAGGCTTATTTTTGACAGCAGAAGTCTCGGCACATCCCTTAACATTTGATAGTAGATTGATATTTACGACACACACCAGGACGTTACTGATGTGAAATATGTTCGGTAGAAAATTTACGGATATGGACGAAATCCGTTCGAAATCTGAATATTCTCTTTATAGGTCATATAGACGGAAAAATGTTTCATGATAATTATATTCGACTCTGTATGATATTATTAAAAAATTGTTGAATTTTTTTTTCAATTCTTAGCTACACACTGCAAAACATACATCAATAAATATAGTTTAGTATACTAACGAAAAAAGTTTCTTAATTTATGAAAATGAATCGCAAAGTGAGATAATCGTTCTGAAGATCTCAAAATGTTGATGATTAAATGTTAGTTAAATTTACCCTCACTCAATTAACGATGACAAAACAATTTCATTTAAAATCCGAGTTTAAAATTAGAAGATGAGATTCACTCCAGTTAGGCTGATATAATCTGATTTTTCTGTTTTTAACCTTTCAAGAAAAAAATATTTGACTAATCAAATAGGGTGCATGTAACCCGTACAGCGAATGTTGGTAGAATTTACTCTCACCTGCTTTTCGTTGGTAGAATTTACCCTCACCTTATTTTTGTTTTGTTGGTAGAATTTACCCTCACCTGCTTTTTGTTGGTAAAATTTACACTCACCTTCTTTTTATTGGTAGTGTTTACCCTCACCTGCTTTTTGTTGATGGTAAAGATGATGGAGGGGGAGGGGGTGGCGGGGGGGATGGTACAGGTGAGTTTCACAGGTGCATCCAAGGAGTAGAGGGGAGAGTCACCCGAAATGAAGGGGGGACCATCGGGTAAAACTGGGGGAGATTACACGGGTGAAATTAGTAAACATTAAATAACATTCTATTTGAAATAAATATATTGGCAGTTGTAAAATTTATATACTTTTCATTCATTTCAACTAAATCTCTTAATCGGAAATACTGAAACACTTTAATTAATTGATACATTGACAAATTCAATCTATTGAATATAAATAAATATTTATCACTTTTCATTGAATTATACTAGGTTTATTCATTTAAAATATTCATTTAATTATTCTTTGGTGTGTACCAATGGTTGTGTAAGTATCAAATGAAGGTTTTTATGAAGATAAAATATTGAAAAGTCAATTTGATAGGATTTTATAACAGTTCTAGTGAGGACTGGTGAGCACAGACCAGTACCTAGGTTACTGAGCAAACTCTTAAGGGCTAGGTTACTGGGGTTAAATCTACCTGGTTTTTAGATTTATGATAAAAATCATCAAGAAAAGCAAACAAAAATAACAGTAAGTTGAAAATATAATATTTGGTGAAATCGATTATTTTCTCAATAACTGAAATCAAATTCCTGACGTCTATAAGGTAACAACCGCAACCAAACTGATATATCAGATAATACAATGGTAAATAACATTATTATATCGATAAATTTTCAAATCTAATCCATTTTGTAGATTTCATCAGATTGTCTTCAACAGGTTTTCTTCAGAATGTTCCAATAATGGTTGTAAACTTTTTTGAACCTTAGTTAAGTTTTTAGAATGTTGTAACAAATCTGTTTATATTGGAACCTTAACAGGTGTAATAGCTTGAAGCCTTTCAGTGGCTCAGTAGTGCTCTAACTGTCTCAGTGTTTGCTAGTTTCTAAATTTCCTGCTGTACCTAATAACTTTTCTCCTTGTCTTCTAGATACTATATTCAATATAAATATAATCAATTTCACAATGTTCGATCTGAGAATAAATCCATTTTGCCGTGTGTCCTCACAATTTTAGGTAAATAAATTTTCTATATTGTTTGATTGTTATTCTTGCAATAGTGTGGAAAAATTTAATTTATTTACTGTTTTGTACCTGTTCATTGCAGGAACCTCATTCATTGCTCATTGAATGCTCGTTGATTGCTTTATAAATTGCTCTATTTGATAATAAAGTGACTACTTCAAGATGCTTGAACCCCTAACACCCAGAAAGTTCATTCAGATTGGAACTTTACAGTACCTAAAATTGGTCAAAATAAATTTTGAAGATGTCTGAAGTTCCTCTCTTCAACGGAAAATATCCATCCGGAAAAGTTGCTGCCGTGACTAGAAAAATAGGACAAATAAAGGAGCTAATGCACGACGACAATAACACAACCTTAGGAAGAAATACAGTGTCAAGATTAGTTGAAGAGTTATACGAGAAAATTAAAGTGTTTAGAGAAGCTTGTGAACAGTTCGTAATAAATACCGAGAATGAAGAAGAGGTCAAAGCATTCTCATTGTGGCGAGATAACCACATAGAAACTTTCGAAGCATTCGTTGCTCAAGTTGTATCGAAGTTCACCCCCGAAGAGGAAATAACCCCAAATGATAGTGTGTCTCAAGCCCAGTAATCTCGTACAACAAGTTTTTCCATGTCCTCGACTAAGTTAGATCTAGAAATGAGAAGAATAGAAAGTGAAGCGAAGAAAAAAGCTACAAAGGAAAAATTAAATTTGCAAAAAGAAGAAATTAAAATCAAGCAAGAATATGAATTGAAACAATTTGAAAAGAAAGAAAAACTGGCATTAATAGTCTCAAAAGTTGAATCAGAGGTCTTAGAGGAACTAGAAGACAAATACTCAAGTTTGACTGAAAAAAGATCATCAACTTTCAGCAAAACTACTGTTAAGGAAAAGCGAAGAGAAACAAGTCACTATTCACTCACACCTGGACGCTATGTACCACAAGTATTAGTGCAATTACCACATAACGAACCAGACTCTTTCTCAGGTGAAGACATTACGCTATATAGAACATTCTTTCTGGCATTCGAGCGGATGATTGCAAGTAAGTGTACACTGTACAAGTACTAACGATAAATTTTATTACTTCTTGAGATATACCGCAGGAGAAACCAAGAGATTTGTTCAGTCATGTCATAGTGAGAATATTGAACAGTCATACCGTGAGGCCTAAAAATTGTTAGAAAAACGGTATGGTAGCAATTATTTAATTGCACACAAGTACCTGCAGAAACTCTCAAACTGGCAACAAATTCGGTCTTAAGATGCTAAAGGATTATGTGAGTTGTCTTCTTTCCTAATTCAATAAAATAACATGATGATTAACATGTCAGAGTTAAACCAATTAAATAGCTGGCGTGACATAAAGAAATTTTGAATAAGCTACCTTACGACCTACATAAATAATTTAGTACTGAAGCTTGTCACTTGGTAAAGCGAAACGAAGAGGTTAATTTCAATACGTTAGTTCAGTTCGTTAAGGAGCAGTCAGAAGTTTTAAATTTTCCAATGATATGTGATCTGAATGACCATCCTAAGGCTATTGATAGAGAACGTAAAAACTTTGATGAGAGAGATAAAACTATTAAACAAAGAACATTTTATTCTCAATTTGAAAAACTTAAATGTGCCTGTTGTAAAAAAGAAAATCATTCGCTGGATAATTGTTTCTTTTTTATGAAGAAATGGTTAAAAGAACGTAAAGATTTTGTTAAAACGAAAGGTCTATGTTTTGGTTGTTTAAAAACAGACTTACATAAAACTAAATATTGTCCCGATAAAATTCAATGTGAAACCTGCGGAAAATCCCATCCAAATACTTTACATCGCAAGACGTTCGAAAACAAAGTAAAAACCCCTGAAAAGAAAACTATTAGTTACGAGTCTACTGAAACTAATTTGTTTGTTAAAACTAAACGAATAGCTTTTCCTTCTATTCCGGTTACAATACAATACAATATAAATATTATAATATTAAAACTTATATGGGACTCGATAACTTTTCTTCCTCTAGTTAAATGAATATGGAGCTTGTGAATAAATTAAATTTGAAAGGTTTGAAAACTGAATTGAAAATTAAAACTATCGATATCAGTCTAACAGAAGTCAATGCTACGTTGATTAAGAATCTTGAAATAACTTCTCTTGATGAATCTAAAACTCTTGTTGTGCCTAAGTTGTATGCTGAAGAAAACTGGCCTTTTAAATATGAAGATTCTTCTAAAACTAAGAACGTGAAAGATATACCTGAATTATCAAAAGTACTTTTTTCAATTCATTGATAGTAAAATCAGCATCTTAATTGGAATGGATATGCCAGAAATAATGAGGCCTTTAAAGTAGTTTAGTCTAAGATAAATGGGCCTTATGCATCTAAACATTCGTTAGGCTGTGCATTGAATGGACCTTTAGACGGTATTGAAGATAATTCGAAATGTTATAGAACTAAAGTAGAAGAAATTGAAGATATGAATGATAAATTTAATGCTTTCTTTGGACAGGACTTCATAAGCGACAATATCACTTGTAAATATTCGAATGAAGATATGTACTGGCTAGATAAAGTAACTAATAACGCAACTAAACTAACTAGCAATAATTGTTTTGAGATTAAACTTCCTTTTACCGAAGATAAAGTAACTCTACCTAATAATTACTGCCAAGTTAAAGGTAGGCTTGGGAGTTTAATTAGTAAATTTTAAAAGGATTCTCAGTATTTTGACGAATATAAAAATCTAATGAATGTCATGATCGGAAAATATTTCATAGAAAAAGTACCAAATGAAGATTTAAAGGGAACTGAAGGCAAGCTATGGTACCTTGCTCATCATGGCGTAAGACACAAACAAAAAGGAAACTAAGAATAGTGTTTTATTGTTCATCACAATTTAAGGGTGTCTGCTTAAATCATAAACTACAGAAAGGACCTGATTTAGCGAATACTTTAATTGGCGTTTTATTAAGGTTTAGATGGGGTAAAATTGCAGTCAGTGGAGACATTGAAAAAATGTTCTACATGATAAAACTACCAGAAGAAGATTCTGCATTTTTAAGATTTCTGTGGTTTGACAAAGATGACTTTCTAGCACCCCCAGTTCCGTACAGGTTGAAGGTACATGTCTTTGGAGCCTCGTCAAGCCCAGCCATCGCTAACTTCGCTCTGAAAAACAGCGTACAAAATGAAGAGGATGAACAGGTGAAGAACATCGTTCTGCAGTCATTCTACGTTGACGACATGCTGAAGTCCTTCGACGATGAGAAGTCCGCAGTTCACAATGTTGATCACGTGAGAAATGTACTTTCAGATAGTGGATTTAATTTAACTGGCTTTGCATCAAACTCTAGACATGTTTTAGACTCTATACCTGCGGATAAACTTTCTACATCGTTTGATAGCATTGATATAACGGAGGAGTTACCTAGTGATAGAGCTCTAGGAATTAAATGGAATACCAACGATAATGCGTTAGGCTATAAGGTAAAAGTACCTGAAAATCCAGGAACTAAGAGAGGCATATTATCCTCGATATATTCACTTTACGACCCCTTGTTCCGTTCCTAGCTAGTCCAATAACTATTAGAGCCAAACGCATATTTCAAATAGCTTGTGATAGGAAACTTGAATGGGATGAAGAATTGCCCGATGAATTAAAAAAAGATTTGGAATAAATGGAAGAATAGTGTAAACATTCTAGAAGAGTTTGTAGTACCTAGATGGTACAGTAATAGTAATTTCTCAAACAATGAATTGCATGTATTTTGCGATGGAAGCGGGATAGCCTATGGTGCCGTTGCATACTTAAGAACTGAAAATTGTAATACAGTAACTAGTACCATAGTGATGGCAAAAACTAGGCTTACACCATTAAAGTTTTAAACAGATAATCTTTGAAAACTGTTCCTCGAATAGAACTTAATGCTGCAAAGTTAGCGGTAAATTTGTATGGAATATTAAATGAAGAATTAGGTTCTCACATTATTATAAATTCAGTTACATTTTGGACTGATAGCGCTACTGTTTTGCATTACCCAAACTCTGAATCATCCAGGTTTCAAAGGTTCGTTTCAAACAGAATTGCCTTCATCTTGAACAGTACGAAACCCGGTATGTGTTAATTCATTCCCGGTGAATTGAATCCAGCAGATTTACTCAGTCGAGGTACATCAAATACAAAGGTCTTTATCACCAATAAGAGCTAGACACAAGGATCCACATTCCTTGCTTTGCCGAGAGAGGACTGGACTTTAACAAAAAAACCTACGATGACAGAATACGAAGACTGTGAGGTAAAATAGAAAAAAATTAGTTTGTACACAAACGAGGTAAGCACTGTGAATAACTTTGAAAAAGAAAAGACCTTAGCTAAACTATTCACTTGTTCTGATTTTCACAAGTCGAAACGTAGAATTGTCATTTTCATGAAATTTAAATGCTTCCTAAAGATAAATTAGTAAACCCTACAATAACTGTTGACGAATTAAAAACAGCAGAGACTAACCTATGGAAGTACCATCATAATACAAAATTTGAAAGTATTTTAAACTCTTTGAAAACTAAATCTAATCTTCCCAGTAAATGTACAATTGCTAAACTCAATCCCTTTCTAGATGATACTGGTTTGATAAGAATCGGAGGGAGATTAGCGAAGGCACCGATCCCTTATGACGCTAGACACCTGTACTCTTGCATGGTTCAGAGTATCTCGTTAAATTGCTTATGCAGCGAGAACATGAAATGGCTGGCCATTTAGGAAATGAAAACATCTAGGCTCGTCAACGTCAACGTTTCCTCATAGTAAACTGAAATCCTACAGTGAAGGATGTGTTGGGAAACTGCATCACCGTTCGCAAGGTACAGGGCAAAGTCGCTAACCAGATTATGTCAGACCTACCAGAAGACAGACTGACGGGAGATAATCCGTCATTCTACTATACAGCAACGGATTTTTTTGGTCCATTTTACGTTTCCTTGGGTAGAGGTAGAAGTCAATAAAAACGTTACGGACTAATCTTCACTTGCTTAACAACCAGATCTGCGCACATTGAGCTAGCCTACAGTTTAGATAGGGACAGCTATATCAACGCCTTGAGAATATTCATTTGCAGACGTGGCTTCCCCAAATCATGCGCTCTGATAATGGAACTAATCTAACCTCTACCAACAAGGAGCTGAAAGATGCTGGTGATCAGTGGAGTTTGGATAAAATTAATATGTTCTGCTTAAAAAGGGAGATAGAATGGAGATTTCAACCACCTCATGCCTTTCACTTTGGTGGGGTATTTGAGAGGAAAATTCGAACTATTAGGAAGATTCTGGATAGTTTATTGAGAGAATTCGAGAACCAAACTAAACTAACCGATGAACTTCTCGGTACCTTGTTTTGCAAAATAGAAGACATTCTGTACAATAGACCTCTCACCTCGACCCTATAACTCCAAATCATATCTTACGACTACAAACTTGTGAACCTTCATTCACGCAAACTTCCTTCGACGAACAAAATACCAACTCTAGGAAGCAATGGAAAAGAGTTCAGCATTTCGCCAATAAGTTCTGGTTTCGGTGGCGTAAAGAATATGTTCCTCTGCTGATAGCTAGACAGAAGTAGTTGAAAGTTAAAAGATCCCATGCTCCTGGTGACATCGTGCTAGTCGTGGATCAACTACTACCGAGGAGCATGTGGTGTCTGGGACGGATAATCTCTGTTGACAAAGACTCTTCCGGTCTTGTAAGAAGTTGTACCATCGAAGTCTCTCGCTGCAGACCAATTGATAAACTTGTTCTTATTAATGCTGTAGAAACTTTAAAAAATTAGTTCTTTGGCTAAATGTTTAAAAATATGTTCTGTGTTCTTGTTTCTTTCTTGTTCTTTTTAAAATTGGTTTGTTAAAGCTGGCTGCTTTAATGGGCCGGGTGTAAACTTTTTTGAAGCTTAGTTAATTTTTTAGAATGTTGTACAGCAAAACCTCGCTTTAGACCAGCCTCCTAGTAGACAAACCTCCTATTAGACCAAAAAATTTTTGAAACTGTACTGGAAAAAACCTCGTACCAGACAAAACACAATTTTTGTTACCTGACAGTTATTCTAGTGTAAATATTACAAGGAGTAATAATTCCAATACTGTTTTAAAGATAAATCTCTAATTTTGATGATGTATTATATTTATTTATGCTGTTTTTAGGATAAAACATAAGGCAGAATCGATTTCAAATTTAATGGTAGAGTCTGTGCTAAAAAAATGGATTTGAAAAGTTACAGAAAACTAGATACAGTGAAGACTCTTATAATTTCATAAAATGATAATTTATTTGAAAAAATATTTTATTCATTTTAATTGAAACAAAGAAATTCATACTGTTTCTTAATGTGTTTCCCTTGAAAATTGGTATGTTAGTCACCACTAATTTGGCATTAAATTTATCATAAACAAATAGAGCTATCGAAATTTTAAAGTCACCGCTTTACTTTTATATAAAACTATTTTGATCTAGTAGGAAACAGCTGAAGTGAGTTTCTTACTAGACCAAACAAACGTGGAACGTAACTCTGGTCTACTAAGAGGTTTTGCTGTAGCAAATCTGTTTATATTGGAACCTTAACAGGTGTAATAGTTTGAAGCCTTTCAGTGGCTCAGTAGTGCTCTAACTGTCTCAGTGTTTGCTAGTTTCTAAATTTCTTGCTGTACCTAATAACTTTTCTCCTTGTCTTCTAGATACTATATTCAATATAAATATAATCAATTTCGCAATGTTCGATCTGAGAATAAATCCATTTTGCCGTGTGTCCTCACAAATTAGGTAAATTTATTTTCTATATTGTTTAATTGTTATTCTTGCATTTGTGTTGAAAAATTATATTTGTATAGTATTTTGTACCTGTTCATTGCAGGTACCTCATTGATTGCTTTATAAACTACTCTATTTGATAATAAAGTGACTTCTTCAAGATGCTTTCAATGCGTATTAACCTACAAAAAGACTCACTTGAATACCAAAACTAAAGGGTTAACTTAAAAAACTTGAAACCCTAACACCCAGAAAGTTCAGTTAGCTTGGAACTTTATAATGGTATTTTCCAAAGATGAGTGAAACATCATCAATAAAATGCACCAGAGAAATCTATCAGTTAAGGGAATTGTTGTAAAAGGCCTCGCGTCATCGCAAACTGTCTACCCGCTGATAAAACAGTTGAAGAAGTCAACTCAACCGTGGCGAAGACAGCTCCTGGCAGGGGAAAACTTTCTCCATTTCGATAAGATCCGGTTCTGGTGCGCCCACCAGCACAGAAATTGCACAATGGGGTTAGGCTGGAGAAGGTAATTACTTCCTCAGTTTAAGCAGTTCGACGTAGTCTTTTCGATGAGGTGGGTGTCATAGGAACCTATTTTAACACCGATTAACATGAGGGATCGTTTAGCTTTTTGCAAGAATAGCAGGACTGGACAGCTCAGTATTGAGTAATGGGACAAATACATTTTCTCCAATGAATCTCCGTTTCCTGTTTTCGGTATCATAGAGAATAGTCTCGACTGTTTCGTCCCTACGGTGAAGCATCCTGCCACTCTTCATATCCGGGGTTCCTTTCTAGGCAAAGGAGCTGGTGCATGGAGAATTTTCTCAAATAAACAATGCGGTGAATTTGAATTGATAATTGAAAGTCCTTAAAGATCATATTCTCACAACAATCACCGATCAGTTTCCAGATAAACAAGTTCATTTTCAACACGATAGTACAGCCTGCCACACAGCAAAACTTGTTAGGAGGTCCTGAAAGACAGAAAAAGTAGAAATTTTGGGTCTATGACAAGGGAACTGTACCAAGCCGAATCAGGTCGAAAATTTGTTGTCAATTGTCAAAAACAGAACAAATATAATGTAACCCACCAATTTAGGATAACTTTGTAAGTTGATTGAGCAAGGGTGGAAGTATATTGACCAGAATATCACAGAATCTTTGTTTCATACCATGCGACAGCACAACAAAGATGACTTGAAGAAGCTTGGGAAACACTGTACACACAGAAAAATTTTTCTTTCTCCCAAAGAAAAAAGTCACTTTATATATGCATTAATTAATTATTTTCTTTCTGGTAAAGAAATGTTCTAGTTTTGGGACAAATAAAATTTTTATTCACATATAAGATTTCTTTTCTTTGAGTCAAATAAAAAATACGATTTAAATTTTAGAATTTTCTTTGTAACAAATAAAATTAGTTATTTATTTCAAGTCTAGGAGTGGTTTAGGAGAAATATTTATTTCTTCTCCATAAAGAAAACTTTTCATTGATTAGAATAAATGTTTTCTTTGCAATAAATGTATCTTTCTTTAGTATAAATGCATCAAAGATTTAATATAAAGTAATATTTATTTAAACCAATGAATTAGTATCTTTAATTATAATATAAATATTCTTTACATATAATAGAGCTTTCTTTCACTCTAATATAATGTATATTTATTAAAAATTAATAATTTCTTTTATACTAACAAACTGGTTTTTCTTTCTAAAGACTTACATGCTTTACAATAAATATTTCTTTCTTTGAAGATAGTTTTGTAGATAGATTGGGGAAGAAATAACATAAATGAAGTTTTATATGCAATATATTGAAATAATATAGCAATGAAATTACACTCAGCAGAAGCATAAGATCTTCTTCCCATTCCGAAGATGTATGTCTCCACACATTCACCCTATTCTTGATCTCCTACATGTATAGGTGAAGCATACCTCCAGAATATATGAACTTGATATTCATCATCTGTAGAAAAAAAATCACTTTAAATTAACTGTTTCATATATCATATACAATAATAGATCCTAATGTATTGAATAAGTTGGCTTAGGTATAGGTAGCTATAACACACCTGAACAGTTGATCAGAAATTTTTGTGTCCTCTTAGAAACTGTTATCCTTTTCAAGACTTTAGAATAAAGTTCAGTGCACTTTCTCCCACTTGTGTGAATATGGTCAGTCTTTTTCTGTAGATATAATGCAGTGAAGTTCCACCTGAAAATAAAAATTAAAGGTTTAAACAAAGTTAACTTCATTTCATATAATTTGAAGACATTTACTGCATCAAACATTAAATTTCAGGACTCAGGCAACCTTATTAATTTAAAAGAAATTGAAAACAAATGAATTATTTCACTATTTGTTAAAGAGGTTTTTAAAATATCCCATATTCTGCAGAGAACTAAGAGGAAATATAAGTTATATAACTATCTCAATTGTGACAATTTCCCCAACTAATAGAGTATGAGAATCCTAGCCAAGTAATTTCCAATAATTTGTTTAGGATAAATAAATCTGGAGAGCTACTCTGCATCAACATCAGTGTGATATTTAACTATTATCATTGATTTTTGATTTTGGGAGCTGATGATTCCAATATTAATCATATAAACACAAAAAAAGTAATCTCTGCTATTGTGAACACTTTACCAGTTTCAACAGATTGGCTTAGAAATTCCTAAGAATTAGGTATCTTCAAATTTTCAAATATAAATTTGATCTTATCAAATCATTAATAGCCTTATAAGTAGCTATTAGGTAGAAGTTTAGGAGCAATAGGTAATTTAATTTATATTGATTCAATAGTAATTAGTTTTTTTTTTCTTTCTACACATATCCACCCATTATCAATTCAAAATTTTATTTTTTATAGGTAACTTGGGAGCTAAAATAATGAAATTTCAGATTTTTTAAATTATCACTAAGTTTAGAAATATATTACCCTGCTCTGAATAATGTGACCATATGACTTTTGGTGATTTAAATTTGTGATAGTTACTCTCAGATGAAAATTCAAAAATTATCACTGAATATCTCTCTGAAATTTTGAGTATATAAAATTTCCTTCAGCTAAATTAATGGTAACATAGGATTCAATTAAAGATATTCTTCAATGGTTCTAAAATATCCCTAAGATATTGTTTAGGTTCACCTCAGAAACTCTTTGAAAAATGTTCCATATTTTGCAGACTGGCACTTTGAAACACTGGAGCCACAATCTTAACTGAACTCTAGTTAGCCTAAGTTAGGTAGTTAACAAACTTTAAGTCATTACATACAATATATTGAATAATTGATAGTACTACTAGTTAAGGTAAACATTACAATAAGAACAAATAGCGATTAGGTATAGGTAGCTTAGGTTAGGTAAATAAACAATAAGAGTAGGTAGGGCTGGGCCTACCTAACTTATTTCAGGCGCAGTGAGATAGATTTTCAGTTAAGTGGTAACTTACGTTAGTCTAGTTCATTACTAAAGGGTAATGAAAGGAAGAAGTCACTTATGAAATAGCATTTAAATTTCTCAAGTAAATAGGTAGCAGGACACTGTGAACCTATGAATACCTAGTTACCAGTATTAACATTTATAATTAAAGGAAAAATGCTGACCAAGTTCTAAAAACTATGCTTTGCCAACTAATAATTCAGTATAATTATATAAATAAATGAAAATATCTAATTTATATACGAAAGGATTCATTACTGAGCAACTAACTGAGAACTTACCTTGATCACTTCAAAGAACTTAATGATATGACGCTCACTTCAGAAAAGCCCGCGAAAATTTCAAAGCAATATTTCGATTTGAGACAATAACAGAACAGATTTGTAACAAAGAAATATTCGACTCATCAGTGAAAAAGCTTTAAGAGAAATAAATAAAAGGTTAATAGGAAAGAAATATGCATCAAAATGCATCCAAAGAAAGCTATTTTCTTTAATCTAAAGCTCTAGTAACACTTTCAACCAAAGAAAATAAATTAAAGAAGATAGTTTTTCTTTAAAATATGCTTCGATTTCTCTGTGTGTAAATATTAGTCATCGGACGTTTTGTGTTAATAACGAGTCGCTAAACATTATTTATGGGTACCTATTGTTATTACTTGTGATTAAAAATGTGACGAATCACAAACTACCAAAATTAGAAGCTAAATATCGAAAAAAATCGATTATGCCAAACTCGTTGGCCACACCTGTATATATAGATTTTCCTGTTATTCGTACAATTAAATAAGAGAATGGTGACACTCCATTCTTTATTTTTTTGACAGTTGACATTGTTTGAGATGTGACCCCTGGGATGACGTATCAGAGTAATACATTGAGATGAGAAACATGAGAGAAAAGAAATACGATATAGTGTACCATTATATTGTAACTATTGAGGTGTTTTAGATATTATAATTTACTTTGTTAATATATTCTAGTATAAAAATAGCAATTGCTATTTGTATTTATATTTGTTCAATAGTTTAATCGCATTGAAACATTATATCACTTATTTATTAACATAATGCAATGAAGTGCAAATAAATTAAACATTTTACAGAATATAATAAAAAAATTCAATTATTACTAAATTTAATTTGAGCTGAAATAAATTCAGTTAATATCTAATTACAATTTGAGCTTTGAACTAATTTGACGAACTGAAGCAAAGAAAGTTATGAACTATTATGAATTAAAAGACCAAAATTGTGATGTATAGTTACTACCTATAGATTAATGTATAGTGACTCTCTATACTACAGGGTGGGGCGTAAGTTTGGAAGCAAATGAAAGTGCATATTATAATTCAACGAAAAATATATTTAATAATTTACAGTTATGTATTATTACATAAGGGTTTTAAGAATTCAAAAATCATAAATTTATTCAAAATGTCCCCCCTTGTTTTTAATAACAGCCTCAAATCTCCTCCGAACTCCTCCTACTGCAGCACGCAACTGTTCTTGTGAAATTTCCTTCCAAGATCTCTGGAGCGAACGCTTTAAATAATCCACTCTGCGATGGAATTTACCACAGGCCTTTGATTCAAGAATGGACCATACCGAAAAGTCCATAGGATTAACATCTGGGGAGCAGGGAGGCCACATTTCTTTGGACCAAAACCGTGGAAGATGGTCATGGCACCAGTTTTGAGTGACATTTGCAGTATGTGAAGTCGTCTTGCTGAAATGTCCATAGTGTCATTACCGAAGTGATCCTTAGCTGACTCCAACATTGGCGTCAGAATATTCTCAATATAACATTTAGCATTGATTTTGGCGCCTTGTTCCACAAAAATTAAAGGAGATCTCCAAGTTTCTGAAACGGCGGTCCAGACCATTACTGAAGCAGGTTTCATGGTTCTGTGGACAGTTTTTTGGTTGTATGGGATGTCTTTTGCACTTTTACCAATTATTCTGTCATTCCTCCGGTTGTGAGCCATTTCCACTGTGAAATTTTTTTCGTCAGACCAAACAATTTCACCAGCCGTGCCAGACTTCAATTCTCTCAGAAGTGCTTTGCTTCTCTCCAATCTCTTTTTCTTTACAGCTTCTGACAGAGTCTGTCTCTTTTGGAGGGTGAAAGAGGACATCTTTAGGTCTTCTTTGACAACTCTTCTCATTGTTCTGGGACTCACATTAGCTGTTTTGGCTAACAATCGAATTGACCTTTTCGGGTTCCTCATGATCTTCTCTCGGGCACATTTTATCAGTTGTTTGGTGCGTTGTGAGCGTGGTCTACCACTTCTTGGACGATCACTCAAGTCTCTTCTCTCATTAAAACGCTTCACACACTTCCAAACAGTCGATCTCGCTATTGAGAGAGTCTTTGAAATGACGGAATCTGACTTTCCGGCACGGTGTAGAGCTATTATGGCTTCTCTTTTGTCTGACATTTTTGAATTGACTAAATTTTTGTAAAAAAATAACACTGCCACGTCATAATGTAGTGTCTCTACTATAGTTCAAACCCTATCACCTACTTAGGAACTTATTTTTAAGAATTATATTAATGTTTGAAAAATTGCTTACAAACTTACGCCCCACCCTGTATAGTCCTATAGCAGGGGTGGCGAACCACTGACCCGCGGGTCACGAAGTGATCCACCATCCACTTTCCAGTGACCCACTTTAATTTTTTTATTTGTACAATGATAACTAATGTTCAGTTGTGCTACTATGAGAAAAGCTTTCCAGAAACCAACCATGAATCTCTTTAGAATGCCAGCTGCAAAAAATATTGTTCAAATCTTGAACGAAGAGCTTAGGTACAACATTTGGTAGATTTTGACAATTTTCAGGTAGATTTGTGCATCAATATACGTAATACGTATATGTAGTAACCTAGCCACTGGCGCACCAGTTCTCAGGAAAAGAAATAATGTCTTTAATTTTAAACCGATTTGGTAGCTATTTTCATCAATTTTATTTTTTCCCCTAATTACATACGATCGATTAGACAAAAAAGAAGGTGGCAAATGTTAAGATAGGGTCACGCATGTAAATTGTGGCCCTTTAATTTTTAATTGCGGGCCTCTCAAGAGTGTCTCTAAAACATTCTGAACCGAAATTATATTAAAATGGCATAACTATCAAAAGAAGAGTAGTGAATGATTTGAGTTTTTAACGTGTGTTTTAAAGCTATGATGTTTCTGTTGTTAGAGGCCGCAGTTTGTTAGTGAGCGGCAATTTACCTGCCTGACCCTACTCATATTATAAGCATTTACTCAAATGTATTAGGAGTATATCAGAATACTCCACAGTCATGAGATGCACGAGTGTGTTTGAGTACATAAGGTTGAATGTCTTGCTATAATCAGTTAGCTGTAACCATTAGCGGCTTGGTGAGATGTGCGAGATTTTGCTGCTCGTCAAGCTCCGTAGTTCGTACAGAGTGACAAGTCCCACCCAGGTCCCATACAATAATACATGCCTAAGAAATATTTGTTTCCTATCTTTGTTTGTTAATTTAGTATCCAACAGAAAATTACTCTTGAGTGTTTTTCCAATGAATGTGAAAATATCAAATGAAGGTTTTTATGAAGAGAAAAAATTTGAAAAGTCAATCGGTTAAAATTTTAGAAGAGTTTTAGTGACGACCGGAGCGAGCGTCCGCGCCAGCGGCTAGTTTAGTGAGCAAACTTTTGAGGGTTAAGTTACTAGAGTAGGGCTAATGAGTTAAGTAAATTTGTGACCCAGTTTTCTCTTTTTTTAAATTGAGATATCAAAAGTGACCCAGTCAATTGAAAAAGTTCGCCACCCCTAGTCTATAGTGTGATGTATAGTGACTCTCTATAGTGTGATGTATAATGACACACTATGGTTTATTGTATAGGGACTTACTACAGTGTATGGTTTTGTGACTCACTATAGTTTATTGTATACTGTATAGTGACTAGTATTGTCACTATATCTATTTCTCGTGAATGCAGAGCATAGTTTAATAATGATAACTTAAGTATCTATAATATAATCTTCATCTTCTTCATCCCCAGACAATTTAGTTCAGTTTGTTATTTTTTATGTAACAAAATGACATCAAAAGCCTTATTACCGAATTAGTTCATCCGGGTAATAGGATTCGAAATGAGGCAAAAGGGGAAACTAAGCAGAGACGTTACTTCAAAGTCTAATGAAATTGTCTGTTTGAAATGTGAATCGAGAACACTCTCTGCATGTACAATCAGTAGATACATTAATGTATCTAGCATAGTAAAGAGGGGATCTGTGATACAAGCAGATGGGAGGCGATTATTTATATTTGATAATGCAAAATAGGTACGCATTATTGTGATATTTAGAAGTGCATGATGAGCTCAAATTACATTTGATCGGTATTTACTTTTTTTACTTTTTATAAAACTTCATAATAGACTACCTACCCTCTTTGATATTGTCCACTTGCGTTGTTCTATCTGGGTAGGCTGATTTCCCGAAAACGAATTGGCCGAAACAAAATTTGCTGAAAACTAATTCTCAGAAACGGATTCTCCGAATAGGTTTTTGCCGAATTCCAAATTGACCGAAAACGGGTTTGCCGAAATGCGGATTTGCCGAAAGAAATTTTTACGAAAGACGAATTTGTCGGAAATCAAATTTATTGTATTTAAAAAGAACTTCTGTTGCAATTTGTAGTTCTCATTATTATATCTTATGCATAGAACAAAAAACACATTTTCTATATGAATTTGACATTACTATTGCTATATAAATTTGTATTTTGCTAATTCCGTATCAATTTTTCTTATTTCATGGGTCTTTCCCATTTGACGACCCCCACCAAATTTATTTCAAATTATTATTTTTATATGTATTTTTGTCCATAGAATCCGAAAATCGAAACAGTTTTTTGTAGAAACTAATAGTTTTTGAGATATGAGGGTTTAAAGTTATTTATTTCCTATGTATTACTGAAGCATTGGGAATTTAAAAAAAACTCGTGTTTTCACGCTTCTTGGTCAAAGATAACCGTTATGCAGAATGTTGTATCCGCTGGTTTGTTGTACTGCACACTTCATGATTGTTTAATGACCTGGCTAGGGGTTATGGGGGGCGGCACGCCCCCCATTACACATATATCAGCATTGAAGTAATAAATTGAAAATATCACGGAAACTGGACATATATTCGATATATGTATTTCGGTAGGCGTGCCACCCCCGAGCATTACTGTTTCATGTAAAAAATCTATATTGTTTAAGTAATTTCAATGAAAACACGAATTTTTTCAAAGTTCTCAATCCTACAGTAATATATAGGAAATAAATAACTTTAAACCCTCATATCACAAAAACTATTAGTTTCTACAAAAAACGGTTTTGATTTTCGGATTCTATGGA
The DNA here is from genome assembly GCA_947561585.1 of Caprella mutica. Lineage (NCBI taxonomy): Eukaryota > Metazoa > Arthropoda > Malacostraca > Amphipoda > Caprellidae > Caprella > Caprella mutica. Next base: position 181,185 of record CANNZV010000511.1, on the reverse strand, counting down.
CAAAAATACACATAAAAAATTAATTTAAATTAAATCTGGTGTGGGTCGTCAAATGGGAAAGACCCTATTTCATATATCGAGCTGTATATATCAGATATTGATATGTGTATAGCATTATTAATAATGGGTTGATTGAAATCAATGTTTTACCTGTACCTGAAACAAATTTATTTATCGTTGCCGCCAGAGGTATCTTGGGAAGATATAAACATAACTAATGGTTATGTCATTCATTACTAGCAATTCTATATCATAAACGCAATAAATGGAATAAATAATAATAATATCATCCAAAACACACCTTCTGTATGGAATGCTATTAGCAACTGAATAAGAAATATATACTTTTATATATAATATCATCACTGCATTAAAAAAAAAACAGTAAACATGGAATATTCACAAAAATACACGTTAGTAACACACAATCTAAAGACAAATCAAACGCTCAAATTAAAGAAATGTAACATGCTCCCAAAGCTAACTGACTGATTCTGACTGAATAAAGCTTGAACGTCTTTGAAATGTGAGAAGACAAAGAATCATTTTGTGGTACAAAGATTAGTAGTTGCAATGATTAACGAAAAGATAGAATAATTAAAAGATCATTTAGTGTTAGAAAGGGTTATGATGTCTTTGTTTCGTTTCTTTTGTGTAATTTTACATTCTGTTTCAAATATGATATTCGATGAATTTGTCTTTTGGCGAATCCTCGCTTCGGCAAATCCGTTTTCGACAAATTTTGGTTTCGGCAAATTTGTAATCGGAGAATTCGGATCGGCGAATTAGTTTTCGGAGAATCTGGTTTCGTCAAATTCGTTTCCGGCCAATCCGCCGGATACTGTTCTACCTATATGCCACTGTCATATACCTACCTACCTTCATTGATAATGTCTATTTGCGTTGTTCTACCTACCTGCCACTGTCATGTAGGCCCACTTGGTATCAGTTTGGAAGAAAGGAGGTTCACCCGACACCTCACACCTCAGAGGAGTTCCTGACACCTCTTTTCTCACTCCTCTTAGGAGTACTCTACCTTTGGAGGAGTTGTGGATGTCCACACTGAAGAAGTTGGACGGGAGGGGGAATGTCTGCCAAAACATCAACAATATTAACATCAGAATTTGTTATACAGGGTGGCGCAAAAAAAAAGGAAACCCATTTTCAAACTAGTTTATTTTATAAACTATCAAACGTAGATATTTTCGAAAAAAAATGTTTTATCCGTTTACTTTTTCTGCATGTATCATGATAATCTGTTAAGAGTAACGACCAAAATTAAACATCCTGCAGAAAATTAAAAAAAGTTAAATAAAAAGGGCTTGTGCAAGTACGAAAAACACAAAAAGTTTATAATAGGAATAATTTATTTCCATATGGTAGTAGTAAAAATTAAATCCTACTATTTTTCATTCAATTAACGTCTATGTTATTGACTCTTTCATTCATGGAAATACATCTTCATCACCAATCACGACATCTTCCATAAAATGTGCATTTCTTTGCAGAAACCATTTTGCAAAATTTAGGCAGTGCAGTAAATCAGTTCTAAGTGTTCGAGCCTTACATGCTTCTTGAAAGGAAAATACTTCACATCGTGTTTAACAATTCGGTGAAATGTCTCTTAATTAAGTGATATCTAATTCTCACTTTCTGATTGATATTTTTGGGTTCTCAATAAACTGTTCATGAAAAAGATTAATTTTTTCATGTGTTCATTCTTTTCTCTTGCGACATGATCACTTATTGTTCAAATTTAAAGTAGTTTCTATTGACATTTGTCAATGTGGTTTTATTGCTGGTGGAAGTCTTTCCAGAAAGGGTTGTTCAAAATGAGGTTGAACCTGTGTAAAAAAGCTTCCAGTGTTTAAAAAATCTGTCACAACAAAAACTTTGTTCTTTTAAAAGCTGCATTTTGAGAGTTTCGAATAGGAGATAAAAATTAACGGCGAAATGATTTTATAAAGATATCAATTTTATCTCATAAACCAACTTTCAAATGGGAATTCATTTTTTTTATTTTCTCTTATTTGTTACAAAAAAAAAATAGAATTCATTGGTTTTACATCCATATGAAATGAATTTATACCTCTTATGATCTTTTTCGTATATTTCGTCCCCACGCAAGCCCTTTTTATTTCCATTTATTTAATTCGCTGCAGGATGTTCAATTTTTGTCGTAACTCTTAACAGATTATCACGATAGATGCAAAAAAGTAAACAAATAAAACTGTGTCTTTATAAAATTTCTAGGTTTGATAGTTTTAAAATAAACCAGTTTGAAAATGGGTTTCCTTTTTTTTGCGCCACCCTGTATTAACGTCAGGATTTGTATATTAGGAGAAAAAATTTTAACAGTCAGTTATTCAAATTAGACTTTAAAAATAATAATTCGTTATTGAATTGTTCTTCTTGGAACAAAGCTCAATAGACTTTAATTTTTTCATCAATCAGAGAACTGTATTCAATGAAATATTTACTTAAAACAGAGTAAAAAATATATAAAATATATGTTTATGCAATTTAATTCAATATCACAAATTGTTAAGTATATAAAATTAGTCTGAAGATTCAATCATCTAAAAACAGCAGTTCAATAATAATAATTCTGGAATAATATCAATATTATTCTAAATATTATCTTCCCTCACCTGCATTGGTGAATTGTCTCTGGGTGTCCATCGGTAGAACTCGTGTAGTCCGTGGTACCATTTCAGGGAGTAAAGCCCCCCACCGTTGATATCGTGCCCGTCTGCCCACCATTGACAGTCTATAATGACCGCTTTGCCCGCAACTACGTACTGAGGTACACTCAGGTCACGGATGGAAAGTTTGCAACAAGCTGTAGGGAGACGTGGGGGAGGGGTGTTAAGATTATTGCCTGTTTCATTTAACCGTAAAAGGACTAAAATATGTACAGCATATAAGACCAGACTGGTATCATTGCCCGCTCGTAATTTTATAGTTGAAACATCCTATAATGATTTAATTTTATTTAACCATCCTATAATGGTTGTTTTCCATATATTGCAATCTTTTTCATTCTCTACACTGATGAAAAAATCTAATGCCCTCTTTTCTATTTTTTGCTGATTTGATACAATATGTGACGCAATCTTTCATTTCCATCAATTTATTATAAAATATATGAAATGCATTATTATATATAAATACAATAGAGAAATTAAAAACTAAATCCTTCCTTAGAGAATACTAAGCAAAGAAAAAAAAAGAAATAACTTTATTAAAAGGACAGAGAACAATTTCTTTGTTTATACAACGCCCCTTTACATTATCAGTTCATAACGAATTTAGTGTATAATTATTTATTTATTTTGCTTTATAATTTGAAAATTGTACAAGCCTTCAAGCTTAATATTCTCTCGTACTCATTTTAAAACCACTTCGATCGATATTCGTGAAATATTTAGAATTTGCAACCCAACATCTATGATTATAAAACTATACTCTTTACATATAAATGAACATTGTAAAAATTGAGGTGTTAATAACATGGAGAATAAAAATGTAAATGTAATAAGTATTGAACAAACATATAAATTGATTTAACATTCACTTATTTTATAAAATATAAGATATATATTATAAATCTTATAAATATAAAAAAACCCTGCATATACAATATGAGTTTAAAAATATATCTGCGTAACTTAACATGTTCTCAAAATGTACGTGAATTAGCAAAGAAGTTTAAAATGGAATTTATAACTTCTTGTGGGTACTACAGTTTTATTTACTGTGTGTTTAATGTTTTATTGAAATATTGTTTCCATTAGATTATTCAGTTATTCAATATCTATATAGTTATTACTGTAAAAATGGAGGTCCCCTTAACAGTGGCCGGAGAATTTCACCGACGGAATATTCGCCGTTGGAAAATTTGCCGTCAGGAAGATTCTCCGTGAAGAATATTTAAATAATATTTAAATAATAATATAACTAAATACATTTTTTTCTATATATGTTAATAACTATATATAAATAATGTTATGATCACTTCTTGGGTTTGAGAATTGACACTAGACCTCCTAATTCTAATGGGAATATATGTGAATTTATCCCTTCAGAACCAATTGTTTATTCTTTATTTCCATAATTTAGTAACTGATCTAATTAATGTCTATCAATTACACAGGAAATGAAAGCGGATAATGACCGGTTCAATTATATTATAGGCACAAATATAAAAATATGGTTATGAGAATGATCGGAATAGAGGGTCGAACAGTATATGATTATGTCGTACCCCCGCTAGTGTCGTGTCAATTCTGCCTATAGAGAACAAGTGTTCTCTAAGAAACTCGAATAAGCCTAAATATGTACAATTGTCATATAAAATAGCTAGTCATACTGACTCTTGAGTATTCAATATTAATCCTATGGGTACAAAAGGGATATCTTAATTATGGTATCTTAACGGACTTTTAGGGTAAGGGTTAAAAGAGAGGATGTAAGCTTATTAACATCATTCGATACCTTTGAGAAAGAAACAATGTTATTTCAGAGTTATTGAAATGGTGTCCGGAAAACTGCCAGGCGGAAAACTGCCAGTCACTTACTGAGTTTAATGACTTTAGTCAGTAATAACATTTGATTTATAAAAAAACGAAGTTCGCTCTTAGTTAAAAGTAGTTAAGGGAACATTCATTTTTACTTTGTATACGAAACAAAAAAATATTTTTTTTTCATTAGAAAATATATTATAATATAAATATTACAGTAAAAAATCAAATACATGATATGAAAAAAATAATACCTTTCTTAGAAAATACTAAAAGAAGAAGAAACAAAGAAATGATTGTATTAGTGACAGCTAGAGTACAATTTCTTCGTTTACACAATGCATCTCTACATTATCATTTCATACGGCTTTAGTTTCTAATTATTTCATTTTTTGTTTATAATTTGATAATTGAACAAGCCTTCAAGCTTAATATTCGCTTGCACTCATTATAAAACAAATTCGATCGATGTTTGTGGAATATTTAGAATTTGCAACACAATTTCTATGATTATCAAACTGATACTACAACCTAATTTTCTAACAATTTCACTCGATCGAATTGGATTGCATATAAATCAATAATATTTTTACATATAGATGGAAATTGTAAAAATGAAGGTGTTAATGCTATGTAGAATAAAATTGTAAATGTAATAAATATTGAACATACATATAAGTGATGTAAACTACATTTAATTTATATAATATACAAGATATAAATTATTTATCTTATAAACATATAAAATCCTATATAGATATATAAATATATACATATTTTTTAAATGTACATGCTGAAAAAATAAGTTAAAAATGGTAATTATAATTTCTTTAATTGTACTGAATTTGGTTTACTGTGTGTTTAATAAAGTATCTTTTCAATTGAATAATAAGTATTCTAATAATCAATATACTTTAGTTATAACTGTAAGAAATGAATGTCTCCTTAATCACTTGACGAATGGCTAACGCTGTTTTTAATGAATTAAAATGTTTATCAAAAGTAAAAAAAATACTTAAATTGACAAATAAGTGACTGGCAGTTTTCCGCTTGGCAGTTTTCCGCCTGGCAGTTTTCCGTTTCGGCAGTTTTCCGCCTGGCAGTTTTCCGTGTACACCATTGAAATATATAGGTATAGTTATTCTTATTTGAAATTATACGTCAAGTAATATGATGGCTCGGTATGTATATATATTCCATTCATTCGATAGCGTACCATTATTCTGGTATATCACTTCGGTATTATTCATAAATATACAAAAGCAAACCATTCTTGGGGGACATAGATATTCCCATCCTAACGTATATTAATTATCGTATAATCACTCATATTGAAAGGACCGTTCCCGAGAACAATTTGCAAACTTCAAATGGAATCTACAGCTGGCCGACACTTCCGCAGTATTCGGATAGTGTACTTATTTCAATTATCATTATTATTATTAGTTGCGACTAAAATAGATCCGCCATACGACATGACTCCTGTTTAAATAATTACAAATTATCGAGTCTAACTGTCTAGTACTGGAAATGAAATTTATACCAACCGTATTTAAGACTCATCAAACATTAACATGGGGCTTTCATAAAATTATTAAAACGGGAATAATGCGGGTATATGCTGAACTAAAAACACTATCAACAGAATATCATAATTTCATTTATTGAAAATATGAATAATAATATGTTACTCATATCATTGTATGTAAAATGTCATGATTTTTAAAATGAACATAAGCTAATTTAGCGATGTAATGTTTCATTTATTTGGTTTGTGTCACTCGTTACATAATATGTTATTCTGTGAAATGTTATAGTCTTTTGACTGTATGTCCATTATGATATTTGGTTAAATACTTTAGTCTCTTGCTCTCTGCCAATTACTTTAATTAACTCTGTCCTATAATAATGTACATCGAGGACAATGTGAACTTTTAAAAGGGAGGGGCATATATGTTATGATGCAACTTACAAAGCCTATATTATATAGTATGTGTGGTACATAGGTAGTGTACTATTGTAGCAGACTGTACAGTTAGTGTGGTAGGCAGTGCAAAAGGCACGCAACCCATCTCTACACCCCCGTGAGGTGCGACAACTTTCCCTCTACCCTCATTAATACCCTTGGCTCTCGGGACAATCGGACGTCCTTTCCCTTGTTCCTTTCTTTCATCTAATAACTTTATTGGTGAAGTGAATTATCAGTGACAAATTATAGATCACGTAATACTAAAGCCATACCGGGGTATTAATCACATATTCATCGGATGACAATCAAAAGTTGAGTAAATAACCAACGTGATAATAATTGAGCAGATAGTTATAGGTTCAATGTAATTAAATAGGTCTAATCAACCATTGTCATTTATTCACTTTAGAAGCTGGATTCTTAGTTAGTTTAGTATTAAGGTTTATAATTCTTTCGGTAAAACCATTTTTCGATTTATAAATTAATTTTCGAATCATCTTAATAATGCAATTCATAATCAATGTCAATTAATAATAAGCAGTAATGAATAAATTAATATTTAGTCCATTGCTTGTATCCATCTCCAACTTATATAGGCATTGAATTGAGAGAAATTATAGAATTAGAAAATAGTTAATTAATGGAAGTCGAATAACAGAAATCTGTAAAATTGGAAAAGTGAATAATTAGTCATTTGAATTAAAAGAAAGTCATCATTGAATCTTAATTAATCAATTAAAATAGGTAGCTTACGTTGTGACTCAGAGGTTATCATAACAATAATAATATAGAACTAAAAAAATTGTACTACCTATTTATACCTCAAATTACGTTAGAATCACAGCAACGAGGATTTCTATGGATTCTAAAATAGAAATCAATTGAATTTTGGTTTAGAGACCTCGCATACACTCACAAAAGAGATATTTTAATTGTAGCATTATACACAGTGTACTACCTTAATTTTTTTTGTGCCATGCACAATAATTCAGATTGCAAGAGGTAAACCGTAGAAGGTAATACCGAATAAATCAAAACAATCAATAAATAGTTAGGTCACAATATTAAACATACAGGGAGACACAAACACTTTTAAGAGGAAGTGATGCGAACCGACTAGGATTAGCCAAAACACAGCTGACTATCACTAGTGATCTTATTCATTTTTACTGAACATTTCTTTTAACAAAGAAATTAGTTTCGACAATTTATTCAACCAATGAAAACACTCCAAATGTTATGCGGCGACGACCTCTCGTGCCACAAAATTATAAAAGTAATTATTAGAATATACATTGCATATTTGAACATTTACCATACATTTTAGGCATCTTAGTTTTAACTGATATAAAATATTACCTAATTTCCTACAATTGACATTTATAAATATAAATTCTTATAAAAAAATTCTAAAATTATCTAAAATTTTCAGTCGTATAGTTATTTAACAAATTGGTTTTCTTTAGAATTATCAATATTTTTTATCAGTACTTATAAGTGTTCAATAGCTATGTTCTCTATAATTTCTTCCTCACGGCGAATATTCCTTACGGCGAATATTACAACGACGAAAATTCCAACGGCGAATTCTCCCACACCGATATCTCCTAGAACCCCCTTAACGAAGGACTAACGCCGTTTCTTTATAAATTAAAATATTCTTAGAATGTGTTTATAACAAATTAATATTTCAGAAACAAAAAAAAACATAATTTGCCAGTAAGTGACTGGCAGTTTTCCGTATTGCAGTTTTCCACCTGGAAGTTTTCCGCCTGGCCGTTTTCCGGACACCGGTTTTTCCATAAATAACAATTGATTGGACAACTATTGAGTATATAAGTGAATTGTTTATTGTAATAAGAGTAAGTTTCATGTATGTATTACAAACTTATAAACACATTGTTATTCCATACAAACAGTCTATTTTTCATAAGTCACTCGATGCAATATGGAAAAGCTAAATAGTTGTTTTCAGAACAATCCCAATAAAGCTCTTTGGATGTAATTTATAAAAACAGTTTTTGCAACTTCATAAATAAGTGGAAATTCAAATGAGCAAATCTCTCATGAATTTTAATGGGGAGAGTTACCGCAGGCAACTAGCCTGGACACAAGAAAAATAACTAGGAGTAACCTGGAAATGGTAAAAATACTATGGGAGTATCCTGGATACGGGAAATACAGGAGAAGCAGCCTGAATAAGATAAAAATACGGGGTTGATATCTTAGCTATAAGAGCTGGTGTACCGAGGCAGTGTCCTGGTTACTGCTACATTTTATTTTGTGAAAAAACAGTTGATTGAAACACTTGATGTTTAATTAGTTATTTTTTTTATGAAATAGATATTTGGAAAATTAATTTATCGATGTAGATCTCCATGTAGGTATGTTATATATGTTAATCGGCAAAAAGAAAGCTGATTTAGGATGGTGGCAATTTGTAAACTATTATTGTTTGAAGATTGAAATAGGTTTCATTTTAAAGAAAAAAACTCCAATTTTATTTCTTTTGAAGTTTATAATTTATATGACCGCCACCAATTACCTTATGAGACGAAAAACGTTTCTTTATCACATTCTGTATAGAGTGTTAGCATGAGTTCTTGATGGTATTTCATTTAAAACGGTGTCAAATAAATGTGTCAAATAAAATGATAAGAAAAGTGAACAATTGATTTCTTTATTTATGTCTTATGCAGATAAATTTCTCACTAATTTCGTTTAATAATCAATAATTAAATTTATCTAACCATGTTAATGATGTCTCCGTCCTTGTTGTTTTTTCATTAACTAAATACCTATATTTAAATTATTCACTTTGCCGTTGACATATCACGTAAAGTAATTTCATTCAATAAGTATTTAACTTAATAGTGTTCCATCTCTTGCCTAAAATCGATAAATTTAGTCATAAAGGATCCAAGTTTAAACATAACCACAGGGATAATTTTTTCCATTCCACTGTCAATAATTATCAATAAACTGCTAATTAAATCCAAGCTTTATAGTTGTGCTTATATTGTTATATATAGTATGAATGAAATGATACCTATGAATGATATGATATTAAATTTGAGATTCTTCTCTTTTAAATGAAACCTATTACAGTGTTTTAAATGGAACCTATTTCATATAATGTTCAATGCAGGTCTGATGCAATCAATGTTCAATGCAGGTCTGATGCAATCAATGTTCAATGCAGGTCTGATGGAATGTTTAATACAGGTCTGATAGAATGTTCAATGCATGTCTGATAGAATGCTCAATGCATGTCTGATGGAATGTTCAATGCAGGTCTGATGGAATGTTCAATACAGGTCTGATAGAATGTTCAATGCATGTCTGATAGAATGTTCAATGCATGTCTGATAGAATGTTAATGCATGTCTGATGGAATGTTCAATGCATGTCTGATGCATTGTTCAGTGTATGTCTGATGGAATGTTTAATGCATGTCTGATGCATTGTTCAGTGTATGTCTGTTAATCACTTCATTCTGATGCACTAGTCTGACGTTAGTCAGCACTGACACTTTAATTGCAGAGGTAATTGATAGCAACAGATGAGAGTGGAGAGGAGTGGCGAATATAGAGGCAATATCGTCACTATTACCAATGATTGGTAAAACATGAAATATAAAATTTAGTGGAATGATTGAGTCTTCTAGCTAGTGGTTTCCAAGAATTATTTAATTACTATATTTTCATACGTTCAGATTTTGAATTTCCTTAATTTGTTAAAAATTAGTTTCGTTTCAATTTATATTTCTAACTAAATCAAATTAAATCCTAGCTGTTTTATTAAATTTTCTGAATAAATACATTAGCCAATTCAATTCAATTTTCTTCCTATTTGGTTTGCATAACAACCTCATTCGAAACCAATCTTCTATTGCATTCGAAATGGTGTTTGGCCATTGATGCAATTTCAGACAATTGAACCTTCCGACCTCTGTCGAAGTTTGGGGCTTCAAACAAATGTTCCGAATCTCTTCTGCAAGTTAACACTCGAGATAAACTGAACGGACTGGAGATAAAACTTGTGGTTTATTGTTACTGAAGTTGTTTAGCAAAGAATAATAGTTCACTTTGCATGAATATTTTTCTCTCTCTGTCCAACAAACAGTTATTATTAATTTAGGTATGTCACATAATTAATAAATATTTTAATTACCTAAAATAATTATATAACAATTAAAGTCATTACCAATTTACAGAATGAAACAATATTTCTCTTATTTAATTTATGTTGATTTTTCAATAAATAATTTTCTAATAAATGTAATCATTTAATAACGCTGAAATCCAGTCGACTAATTCTCTAAATTTGCAGTAAATTGATTCATTGAATTTCTTGTTTGTTCACAGGCTGATGTCTTACTATCCTTCTCTCCTTTCCTGCTAAATTCAAATGCCGTGTAGGGGACTGTTTAGTGCCGTACCATTTTGCATTAAATCTGCATCTATATCCTATAGTCATAGTATAGTCTTGTTTTATCTCCAAAGTATTATCCCCAATATGGATATCATCCATGGCACAATTCTATATTGATAGGTTATTGGTTTTCTGGATATTTGATAAGCATGTTGCCGAAAAGTTGGTATTTCCTTCTGATGACCAACCAAAGTCAGAATGGTAAATGTTTATTTCACAATATCTCGAGAATTATTCTTATTAAAATTTTCAATTTTTTACATAAGTAATTTAAAGTCTATAAAGCAATTAACCTTTGAAGTCAATAAAGCAATAACTTTCATAACAAAAAATAACCACTAAATTGACAATAGGATTACAATATCCTAGCTACTGATAAATCCCCAGGAGAATATAGATTCGAATTCCCTTTGAAGTAATGAGAGATATCGACAACTGAAGAGAGTGCGATTGGATCCTCTATGGCCTATGTCTATGGGGAATGTGTCAAACACATTTGCATCTGGACTGGTAAAATTTATTTACATCATCTCAATAATTATAAATGTATTTATATTTACGTTTTATCGTAGATATAACCAAATTCAGGGTGTTTATGTTGAAATTTTTCATCCGGTAATTTGAAAAAAAAAATCATTATAAGAAATTAGTAAATAATTGTTTTACATTATTTACAACACTAACCCTATAATGATCTTGATGTGTGTTTTTAAGCACATTTTTAAAAAATTATTTTATCATCAAATATATTTTTGTTTTCAATTGTTAAAAAATATTTTGATCGGCGTAAATTAATTGTAATATTGTGACGTGTGGCAACGTAGGTATAGAAAGAAATACAGCTTGGTATCCGCTAAACTCACACAGTCCGTGCGTTTTCATGGAGAACAGAAGCACCTGCGAGAAACACACGTTCTGTTCCACCCAATCACTACTATGATTTATCAGTTGCCAATGTCTCATATACCTTTGTATTTATTTCTCATTATATGTTCATTATATTTTTTACTTGAAATTTGGTACACTTAATTTAGTGTATATACTAACAACTTGAAAAAAATACCGTAGCGTAGGTTTATAAATAAGAAATGTGTTTTTTAAACACATAGTCAGTCCTTCCGATACTTTCTGAACGTAAAACACATTAGGGCAAATACTGAAATATTTCAGCAATGATTACTCACCAAGGTTGGCATACACGATGAGTACCAAGATAGAAATTCCTTCACTCAGCATATTTTGACTATATCGCAAATTGTAGGTCTGTTCAAGCGTGCAATCGACAATATGATTGCTCTTCCTTCCTTGTAGTGGTCGACAAATTTATTAGAACTTAAATCATTCCTTCATTTTATTCGTTTCTCGTAACCATAGCAATAAATTCGTTAAATCTTCACTCTCCAATTAAATTTTGCATTCTAATATAACACATTTTCAGCTCGAATTTTGACATCTAGAAAGAATATTTATTAATCTATAATAAGTTATTCATTAATTATTATATTACAACTGTATGCATTCATCATTTTTTATAACGGCAAAAGAAAATATTTAAATAACATGATCATTGTTCTTTTTATAAAATGAATTTATATATTCAAAATATCATATTAATATTAATTCAATCTAAATTCATTACCACTAAAAACTATTTAAACAGTTTAAACGATAAACCATAGTTTTTCGTTCAAACTTAATTTTATTTTAATTTAATTAAATTAGATAACTCCAAATCTTTGATTCGAACGTTCAGATGCTAGTTTGTAATGCAAAATGAAACTATTGCATATAGGTTTACATGGAGGAGAGAAATTATATTCACATTGCTTAATGATACTATTGCATCAGTTCAAATCAATCATTAATTCAAGATAATTTCATTCGTATCAATTTTAGGTTCTTTAAGATGTTCGTACTTTTAGGAACCAATTCTGTGTAGCTTTTTAGTATTTGTTAAGTATGAAATAAAATATACTACATGTGTCTTTGTGAAAACTAATAATTCAAAATATTAAGAAAACACATATTTTATATATACTGCACAAAATAGATCAAAATCACACCTGTTTTTATAATAAACTTCACCGATGAAAATCATTCACTCATTTATGTATTCTGAACTAGAAACTAAAGCTATAAAATCTAATTACATAGAGCATCAAAAGCATCATTGCAAAACCAGATGCAAAGGGAACTTCTTATAACTTGTTGTAGTTTCGGGGTAACTTTCCATGGCATAATGCAGGTCTCACGCTCTACCTCAATGGAGATGTGGTGTTAGAAAATATATATACGGTGTAAAATAGAAAAATGTTCTTATTTTGGATAGTGTGATGTGGTGCTATAAAATATATACAGGTGGAATACGGTGTAAAATATAGCAATACTTTTATGTTGGAGAGGGCAATGTGATGCTAGAAAGTATAAATATAATGGGGAAATATTGTTATGTTGGATAGGGCAATATAGTGTTCAATATTTACAAATTAAACGGAGAGATATGACCTTAATCATAGTAAACTGGTAAAAAATGTCATTAAATATCAAGTGCATGGCGTTTTGGTAAACAATTTAAATCTTATATTAATTGTAACTATTAATGTGTATCTAAACTGCTCGATTCAAAAAGAGTAATTTGTTAACAAATATTCAAACACTTTCAACTCACTGTTTGTGATAAATAAAATTTGAGCTTACTATACAAGCAGGCCCCGCTTTTATCACCAAATCACAATTCAGTCTTATTACAGAAGGGTAATAAGACCGAGGTGATTCAAATGAACAATATAATTGTTACTTCTTGATAAACATATAATTTTCTACTAGTTATAATAGGAGAAAATTGTTCGAGTTCCAGTATCTGTAGCCAGAATTGGTTGATACTCTCTGATGAAAGTTCAAAGGTAGAGAGAATTTATTAATTGTTTTAAAATTCAACCATAGCATATTCTACAATCTGTATAATCCATGATTCACACAGAATATGTGAGTAATTTAATTATAATTTGATTTATTTAATTTTGTTACACTAAACAAACAGTGATTTTATGCTTTGTGGAATATTTTTGGTAGTAGGGTACTAAGTTCCAAGTTATTGGTTGGTTAGAAGGAAAAATAATATCAATGTTACTTAACTTCTCGATACAAATTGATATAGTAGTTAAATAATGATTATTATAATAAGATTTTTACTGCAATAACACAGAGCTTACTCTAAAAATGAACATGTTGAATTTAAGAATTATTTTGATTCCAATAACCTTATCTGAATAATATTTTTGATGTTTATTGTAGTTACAATGAAATATATGCCTCAAAAAATTGTCTCCGTTTTTTATGTCTACGAGCGCCATTAATATCGAATTATGTCTCACAATTAGCTATTTCCAACTCTATAAAAGCGGGGCCCGGTTTGTTTTACAATTGTTTGGAAACATAAATAAGAATAGACGCTTCTACTTCAAACACATTATTTTGAACATTAAACAGACCAATTGTTAACTAATTGCTATTTCAATAATAAATAATTAACAATAAATTTACATCCCTGTAATAAATTATAGCTACAGTCACTCCATTTTATTTCATCTTTTCTATTCACACACAAATTTTCCGGGAAATCGTCTAGAGTGGAAATTCCCGCAAAAAATTCTGATTTGCAGCTGAGGAATTTGGGAATAATCGCAAATATTGTAATCCATATTTGAATTTTTAGGTATTCGAAAAATTCATGTATTTTACAAATAAAAATAAATAAGATTTAAAGATTTTTTATATTTGAAGTATTCATAATTTTTCAATTATTTTATTATTTTTCAAACCTCTTTAAAACTGTATATATCTTTTAATTTGAAGATTCAGCAATTATGACATTACATAATGAAATTTATATTAATCAATATGGCTAATGGTATTTTTTTGCAGTCATTCTTAAATTTACGTATTATTTTATAACTTGTATAAATTTCTACTATCCAAAATAATTTTCCGTTCACATAATTTCAAACTCTTAGTAATTTACATCCTAAATAATCACTTCTGTAGAGTTCACTATTGGAATTAGTTTATCCATCACAATTGTTGCCATGTTTCAGGTGTTCAGGAGCTGCTCTCTGGCAACCTTCCCTCACTGTGTCTCAAACACAACTGACTGACCTGACCTTATCTGCCTGCCTCTCTATTTGCTACAATATTATCATTTTCTATTTAAACACAAACAACGAAACTGCTTTAAAAATAAACCATTAAGGACAGTAAATCAATTGATTACCATCCATTGAATCTTGTTTTTTCGAAAATAATTTTTTTTGTATGAAGTGAAATGTTGTAAAATAATCGGTGACAAATTATAGCCAAGTGATTCATTCCGATTTTATGAAAACTGAGAGTAATTATTTCTCAACTCAGTTAAAATCCAAATAGGCATCGTTGTCAGAGATCACTTTAAGCGACTTGTTGAACCAGTGATTTCAAGATACGGAGAAGTTACAAGTTATCGATCACTATCACTGATAATTGGGAGTTATGATTTTGACTAAGTAGCCAAATGTCCTTATCTTGAATCCAATTGCAGTTCAGAATTAGATGTTCTAATATACTAAAGTATTTACCTGAATAGGTATGTCACTACAGGTATATTTGTTGATAGAACGTATCATGATTGGTTTATACTTTTAACTAATATTTAATCAACTACCAACTAATTGCATTCTGATGAAACTTATTTAGCTTCCTTCCGTTCATGAATATTATTTTCCACACCACTCCTTTTCTCTCAAAATATAAATAGCAATGTTCTCCATTTAAATAGCAATGTTCTCCATTTCGACCACAGAGTTCGAATATTTATTTCAAAGTAAAAGAGCCAATCAAAACACAGCTTCTGGCAACTCAGAGAATCTGTCTGAAACACACAAATGGTTTGGAAATACAATTCAATTTCCTCAAAAGGATAAAAACACTCTAGAACTGTTTGGGAATTGTTGGAAATGTGTGAAATGAATTAAAGGAATTTTGAATAATTTGTAATATTTAATTTATAGATTAGTGAAGATCTGTGTACGACATTTTTTGATTTTTAATCAACTAAGATAGTCCATTACAAGTTTTATGATTTTAAACATCACGAAATAGAGTTTTACATTTAAAATTCTAAAAATTAAAATGATAAATAATGAATTCAATAATAAACAATTCTAATCGTAATAAACTACAACCACAGTATTAGAATGACTAATAATTAATAATTGTAAAAATATTATTGATTTTCAATATTCAATTGTTAACATAATAAGCGTTTGCTAAAATTTCGAAATAATTTGTTGTAATAATAAAAATAAACTTAATTTTAAGAATGTGATTTCAAATTCGGATTAACCAATATTGATAAAGTTTTCAACCAGTAACATCACACTCATTATATTTATCAATTCATCATTGATAAATGATGATAGATAGTATCTAATTGATAGTATGTACTACCGTAGAAACCGTAAAACATAATAAATTATATTAATATATTCTAGGTAAACAATAATCTAGATAAAGAAAATTGAATTCACCCCATCAACATTGATATATTTTATTCACAGCAGATACATTTTCCTCTCTGCTTTCTCCGTCCCTCCATTTTTTATCTTCCTACTCAGTGTATATTCATGCAAGCCCTTCTTATATGCCCGAGGTGGCAAGAGCTTTGAAAGTAGGATTTATTGTTCAGGCCTAAGGCCGACAAATTAATATACAATATGGCGTTTCGAATTGATCGATATTAATCAAATAAATAATGAAAAGGAACATAGGTTGTGTATAAAATATTATTCATTCATATAATGTAAGTTTTTCCAAATCAGGCTGCAACACTATTATTTGTATATCAATGTTCGAATTCACTTTTTGGTTTTCAACAAAATAAAAATTACAGAATTGAATGTAAATGCGTCTATTAACTGCAAGTTGCTTAATTAATTGCATGAATATATCACTCGATGCAAGAACAAAGTCATAAACATAAAAATATGTATTGAAGAGCTGTTATTAAATAGACATAAAAATCTTAAAATACTGATTTGTTTTTTAAAACTTTCATAATTGTACATAGCTCAAAAAATTACCGCTAGAGAAGCAAAATGTCTTAACAATATAACACTAAATGTAAGTACATACATTGCAAGTACTAAAGTGCCTCTTAAAAATAGCTTTTTGGAGGCATGACAATGTTCTCGCAAATGAACGATATAACGAAACTCTTATTCAGAACAGTACTAATTTTTCAGATAACTTTATTAAATTCGATAACTGATAAATATTTGTTAAAAAAATAATTTGAATTAGGATATGAAGCCCTGCCTATTCAACAGTGACGTCATTTTTCCACCAGTGACGGTTTTTATCCACCAGTGACATCATTTACTCACGAGTGAAGACATTCATTCGCCAGTGACGTCATTTTTTTCACCCGTGACGTCATTTATTCACCATTGCTGTCATTCACTCACCAGTGACATCATTTATTTACCAGTGGCATCATTTATTATAAAACAAAGTAACTAGTTTGTTTGTCAGAACATGAGACTGTTGCGTAATCTCTCCAAACAATAATTGGGTTATTAATTTCAAACTTTGGCCCTTGAAGGGATCACCAAAAGAGAAAAATTCTTCTATTTTATGATTTGGCTTAACTGCTTTGAAAACAATCGGACAATATTTGAAATTCAGAAATATTAAAAAAAATACTGTCATGTAGGTATTAGATGTAGATGTTTTTATTTCAATTAAACCTTCAACGACCTGCGGTTCACTGGTGGAACAATCGAAATAAACACGTCTAATTTCTTCGTGGCTGGTAAATTTCCACCGCGGAAAGTTCCCCCCCGAAAAAGTTCCACCGCGGAAGATTTCACCGGCGTTATATGCCAGAAGTAGAAAATTCCACCCTTTTGAAAAAAAAATACAAATAAACAGTTTATAACACTGCTAAATTTAGCTTCAAAGGAAACACTGAAGTTCAGATTTTAATATTTGATATAAATAAAATTTGTTAGGTATTTTCATTATTGAAAAGGTTAATATAAAGCAGCACTATGACAATCATGTTTAATTTTAATCAGTGGCCAGCTGAACCGAATTTATATTAAGATGTTGCATATTGTAACGGACGTCAAATTTTCAACATTTATTTTTTTGTTTATTTTCATTACTAAATTAAAATACTTTAAAATATTACATATAATCATTTTAACTATTAACAACCATATTAAACTAGCTCTACTTTAAATAATAATTGAGTGAATTAGGTTTTATAAGTCATAACACACATGCCACCTATGTGGTGAATCTAATTAATTAACCGAGTACTGCACTTAAAATGACTGAAAGTATTTAACATATTACTTTATAACACTCTTATTAATTCCTTCTTTATATAGTCAATAATCATTGCTCAATCTATTAAATAATGTAAAACTACTTTAAAGTTAATATATAAACTGTATTTAATAATAAATTTTCCATAACAAGCTAATATACATAATAAAGACCACATTATTAGCTTAAAAGATCAGTCGATTTCATGCACACCTTTTGTGCGCATCTATCCAAAGTTTATTAAACTATTATAAAAACTATTAAAATGTATGTCACTAAAGATATTTATTTATATTAGGTTTCGACTTGTATTAAGTCTTTAGATTAAATGTAATGTAGAAAAATTAATAATCTTGTTTGTAATTGGAAGTTTTTAGTAAAAATGCTAGGTAAATTCTGTGCATCAGTTAAATGCTATTTAACTATTTATAATGACTTAAAATACCCTTTACATGTGATAATATATCTAAGAATATTGTTATATATTTTATTATATTTTTGCAAGTACTCATATTACCTATTAGGTAATATTTATACATAAATTCGTTGATGCCATACGAAAAAGATTAACCTAATAAATAGGCTAGTTACCCTTAAAATATGTTTTCGAATGTCTTATATCATTTTTTTTATATCATATATATTATTTTTTGTATATTTATTATTTATTCTAGTGTTACATCATAAATGTTCATTGTAATAAAATATGTCTTTGATTAATATATGTGTAATTAGGATTTTATAGAAATAACATATAATTTGATTGATTCTTCACAGTCTGAATAGGATATACAACCAGAATTTGAAATCTAAAGTTAGGAAAATAAGTTAGAATTCTTATCCCTCAAAGGAAGTTGGCTCAAAGGAGGAAATATAAGGTTGAGATCTTAAACCTCATGGAAATTGGTTCAAAGGGAGGAAAATAAGTTTGAATACTTATCCCTCAAAGGCTATTGGAATTGAAGTAACTTTTCTCTGTTTTCTCTCCCCTATTTACAGTAATTCTTGGTTGAGGTCAAAGTTACATTTTTTTCTTCCCTCTTTTCTGTAATTCTTGGCTGAGGTCAAGGTTGCATATTTTTCTTCCCTCTTTTCTGTAATTCTTGGCTGAGGTCAAAGTTACATCTTTTTCACCCCTCTTTTCTGTAATTCTTGGCTGAGGTCAAAGTTACATCTTTTTCTCCCCTCTTTACAGTAATTCTTGGCTGAGGTCAAAGTTACATCTTTTTCTTCCCTCTTTTCTGTAATTCTTGGCTGAGGTCAAGGTTACATTTTTTCTTCCCTCTTTTCTGTAATTCTTGGCTGAGGTCAAGGTTACATCTTTTTCTTCCCTCTTTTCTGTAATTCTTGGCTGAGGTCAAAATTACATCTTTATATCCCCTCTTTTCGGTAATTCTTGGCTGAGGTCAAGGTTACATCTTTTTCTCCCCTCTTTTCAGTAATTCTTGGCTGAGGTCAAAGTTACATCTTTATCTCCCCTCTTTTCGGTAATTCTTGGCTGAGGTCAAAGTTACATCTTTTTCTCCCCTCTTTTCGGTAATTATTGGCTGAGGTCAAGGTTACATCGTTCTCTCCCCTCTTTTCGGTAATTCTTGGCTGAGATCAAGGTTACATCGTTTTCTCCCCTCTTTTCGGTAATTCTTGGCTGAGGTCAAAGTTACATCTTTTTCTCCCCTCTTTTCAGTAATTCTTGGCTGAGGTCAAAATTACTTTACTTATCTCCCCTCTTCTCAGTAATCCTTGGCTAAGGTCAAAATTACTTTTTCCCTTTTCTGTAATTATTGATTGGATGGACGCACAGATTTACGTTAAAAATCAGTGATTAACCAACAGGTCTTAGTTACAGCCTTCGTCTCTACTTTTCCCTTTTCTGTAATTATTGATTGGATGGACGCACAGATTTACGTTAAAAATCAGTGATTAACCAACAGGTCTTAGTTACAGCCTTCCTCTTATTCTCTCTACTTTCCCCTTTTCTGTGATTTACGACTGAGTTTAGACTCACAGTATTGTCTCCAATAGTCTGACGTACAAACTTGACCATATGCACCTTATCTATTATTAATAATTAACTCAGGTGTTGTACTTGCAGATAATCTATGATAAGATTTATTAATATACTATTATCAAAGAATCGAGTACTTAATTTACCCTCTGTTTGTAGTTTCCTGTTACAATATCTAAAGAAACTCTATACGTGTTATGATTTATCTATATATATGTGAGTCTTGAATTTATGATTTTTATTCAGGTGTCTGTGGTTTCAGATCGAAGCTAGTTATGTACAGCCATTTATTTACCTGCTTATATAACTCTCTATGTTCAAAATTTATTTGAAACACATTATATTTAAACTTTATTTTGTAATACTTTCAATAGAGATTATTAAACAGTTTCAGAAAGTTTCACCTTGGAATATTTTCTGTTTTTTATTAAAATATATCGATAACAATTAAACATTTTATTTCGGTACGTGTCAATTTTTTTTTAATTCCACCTTTTATCGTCGCGATTTAAATTGAAATATATATTGGTACTTTTAAAAACTTGGGCGATAGAAAATATACATAAAATATAATTTATGTTACAAACAAAATACAAAATATATTATCCTTAATATCAGTTTCAACATATATATGTTTAAAGGAGAATCAAACGGAATATCTTATATCGTTGGTGACTGGGGCAGCGGAACTTTATTATTGAATTTACACGATTTAAATTTTATTATAAATTTAATTGTTCATATTTAATAGATTGTTTGATCTGTCTTTTATTTCATATGTTAGCTTTAAAAGCTTATCTCTTAGACCTTGACTTAACATACATAACATATTCGTATAATTTCTTAACTTTTTTACTAATGAAATGTTGTTCGGTTACCACAAAAAAAAACCTCTTTCTTTAAATCGCTTCATATTAAATGTTATACCTTCTGTAAATGAAATAAATCCATTATTATGCGGTGGTATCTTCCGTGGTGGAATTTTCCAGCGGTGGAATATTCCGTGGTGGAACTTTCCTGGTGTAACTTTCCGTGGTTGAATTTTCCGAGGGGGGATTTTACTAGAACCAATTTCTTGTTCCTTGATATTTCAAATCGCTTTTGCACATAATTACATACCGTAAGACTCTTCTAACTGAAAATAATATTGGTACACAAAATATTTTGCTCATTTTCTTTTTAAATGCATTTGCATTCAAGCTATGTCACTTGGTTATTGACTTGTGCTAATATTCAACATTTTGTAAAACATAAATGAGCAGATTTAAAAAAAGGACTATCTATATCTATTTATAATGATCATATAAGTTCTCCTCATAAGAAAGTCCTATGTCATATAGTAGGCGTTAGTCCCCATTTTTCTACTAGAGGCATAATTGATAAAAAAATATAATCGTAATAAAATTTAAATTTTTATTTTATCCATACATTGTCTAATGACATTCTGATAAAAAAATATATAGTGATATAAACATTTTTTCCCTTATAAAATAACTCGGGCGTTATAGGGTTAGTTAAATATATATTCTTCAATATGGAAAAATAGGAAAAAGAGCTTCATGAAAATCTATATTTATGGAAATATGGAAACTGAATAATGAATAATTTAGAGATCAAATACAAATATGTGTTAGAATACGGTTTCGTTTATTTCAAAAAGTTTCCTGTGTTTTATTGTATTCATTTCAAAGTTTGTTTTAGTTACGTTTGATATGCGAGAGCATGACTACTGTTCAAGTTTTAGTTGAAATAACTGATCTTTATTTCACTTTGGTAGTATTTTAGATGAATTGTTATTGGAGTGTAGTTGCTTCACAATTTGTGAATTATTTTCGCAATTGACGTTATAATATATCTATGAAATGAGTTTTCGCCCTTTGTATTATTTGCATGTAATGAAGTTCCCCTAAAGATAAATTTAATAACAGGGATTTTAGTTAAATATCTTCAGAAATAAGTCAATTTAATTAATAATTTGAATAAATTAGTAAATAAATACACCCAAAATATTTTACATTTATTATTCCAAAAGGATTCCATTTACATTCTCCAGATGATTTGGATTCGGACACTCGTTAAACATTTCGATAACAGACTTTGAACATCTGAGAAAACAAGAAAATAGCCTAAAAGAAGATTTCAAGATAAAATAGGGAAAATAATCTATCTAACTTTTGTGAATGGTCGGAATAATGGAAGGAGCTTTTAACCAAAAGACATTGAAGAGTTAAATTTTTAACTCTTTACTCATCCAAGTTACTATATTTTTCTTGAATAAGAAGAAAAAGATGCCTAGTTCCCTATAGTGATCCAAATTCTAGCTTCAATTTCTAGTAGGCATTCATTGTGTTATAAGTTAGGAAGTGAAGTGTTCTCTCTTGGTGTCTATTCTATCTTCTTAATTTTGTAACTTTTTTTATATCTTGTCGATCTTTTAAATATACTTGTTCAATTCTAAACAAGTTTCTAAACTAAATGTTACCAGGTCGAACAGGACCTAATTGTACGACGTCGTGTGCATGCACACAACGCTACAACATGAAATAACTTTAGAAAACTAGCAAAATGATAGAGGATTCCTTTACCCTTTTCTATTACTTAACCCTCATAAAAAAGGCTAAAATCAACATAGTGATATTCAAACAAATGCGTTTTATAGCTGATAGCTACACTTCTAATTTTTGAAAATCAAAATGCAGTTTTAACATTGCTACATAATACAGTTTTGGATTTGCTTCCAAAATATAAAAAAACTCAAGAAAACGTGTTGCAATGTTTATTTTGCCACCCCCACAGAGTAACGAAAGACAAAGTTTAGAAGGAAATGGTAAAGAAAGACAAAAATAAAAGGACATATAGCAAAGAAAGAAAAATGTAAAAAAAGTTGGGCGTGCCTCCATAGCCCAAGACAAAATGAGCCCACCTACAATTGAGCCCGGAACAATTGGGCCCAGGACAATTGAGCCCAAAGACAATAATTTGGGCCCAAGATAATTGAGCACATAAAAAAACTGTTACAACATTCTTCACTTTTTGGTGCAATCTTGATTTTCAGTATTTGTACGTTTGAATTTATGTTAAACGTAATTTTGCTCTAAATTAAAAATAGTTGAGTGGCGATATTGAGTTGCATTGTGTATCGCTCGATCTGCACCACCCTTCAATTACGTTAGTGGTACGAGGCAGATCTTCCATGACACGGTTGAAGAAACTCCACACACCTGGTTGAAAAGAGAATTTTGTCTATTAGTTTTGAATGGCCTTCAAATCGACGAAATAAACATAAATGAAGCATTAAGTAAAAGTTAAATATTATGTATGCAGTGTTCTTTTATAGAAAGGCAAAATATTAATTCTCATGGTTGTAACCAAGTGCACTTTTATCAGAGTCTATGGTATCTACTCGGTTAATAACAAAGTAAAGCTTCTCCATATTGTCTGCTGTAACCATTTCATTAATGTGATCAATAGTGGCCCTGGGCCCAAATTTCTTGGGGATCAATTGCACTAAGCTCAATTATATTGGGGCCCAATTGCCACGGGTCCATATGTCTTCGGCTCAATTATCGGCTAGTCCAATTATTGTCGGGACCAATGCAATTGACTTGGGCCCAACAGTTGGTCAATGAATAAAGTTCACACTTCAAGTTATGTATAACTAATGTAATGTAGGTTATTTTTAAAGAAAGATTTCCCCATTTAACCAATAATTCATTCGATCAATTTTCTATTCGATCAGTTCTCCATTATTATAAATTCGATCGAATTTTCGATACTTTGTCTTTCGATACTCGATCCGTCTTTTTTTCGATATTCTGTCTTTCGATACTTTGTCTTTCGACACTCTGTCTTTCGATATTCTGTCTTTCGATACTTTGTCTTTCGATTTTCTGTCTTTCGATACTTTGTCTTTCGGTACTTTGTCCTTCGATACTCTGTCTGTCGATATTCTGTTCTAGTACCTAGTACCCCCCCCCCCTCCACAGGGGCTGGAGGTTGAAAATATTACTATGTGAGCAAATAAATTAAATTGAAACAATATAGACCTCATTTAACCAATCAGATGATATTATGATTGATCAGAGCTATATAAAACAACATAAAATTGTGATATTAATAATCACAATTTTAGCTAAAATACCCCCCCTTCCAGGAGCAGAAGATGCTTACGTAGTACTTTTTTCTTCGTATATATCAAATATATGGACCTTTAAACTCATATTTTTACAGCTGTAGCAGCTCTTTGCGAGATCAAGAACTTAGTATATAATATTGCGATAGATTTATAAAATTAGCAATTTTTTCCAATACATTACATTTATCCCCAACCCCCCGTCGGCATAAGATGGTTACGTAGGAATTTTTCCTTTTGTTAAAATGTCACATTATATTGTTGAGGGTGTAGCGGTCTCTGGCTTCTTTACGAAATGGGCCAGTTGCCCCTATAATTGTTATTCGTTCATTTTTGTTTTATTTAATAACTAATATAAGTCATAATGTACCTTCATTATTCAATTATGTAGTAAAAGTATTTTCTCTAATGGAAATAATTATATATATTTCTATTCAATCTTTATATTTCTTTGTAACACATTATTGTATTTTTAGTTTAATTAGCGTAGTAAAAATTGTATAGTTTCTAAGTGTTTTTGAAATTGTTGTATACCGTCTGGTAATGGTATAAGGATCAACTCTTCTTTACAGGAGATATCTGTGAAGAGCAATCCAGAGGGATAAGAACAAAACCTCTCAGCACAAAGGTGTATATAAGACTGACTATATAAGAACATCACAAGATTAATGGGAGTCACCCAACAACATAGAAAACGGCATACAATAATAAGAAATAATAATTAGGTGAAATAATAGATATAACAACTCCCTCACACTTAGCCTAGATTACATTAATTGAACTCCAGTTTTAGAATATATAGATACTTCACTTCCATTTAAATAAGCCTATCATGCTGACAAAAGTGTGTTTATCATCATATAATAGAACAACAGTATTTACTTATAACTTAGTAAAATTAATAATACATTAACCTATCTGGTGGACGTCTGTTCCTGCAAATGCGTTCACGCTGCTGATCTACTACAATTGGGGTTTCTATGGCCTGGCTATTTGAATTGTCTCTCAAAGAATCAGGCACTGATAGTAGCTGATTCGAGTGACGCTTCCAAACAACATTAAGATCGTGAACCTGAACATTATATACATTAATACCAAGAACCTCAATTACAGTAGCATCATACCACTTCTGCCCTCCCCGTAAGTTAAGAGCAAGTACACTAGCTCCTACATGAAATTTAGGTATCATTTTCTGTTGAATATTATCATTATTGTTGTTGTAACTGGCAAAATTAGGATTAATTCTATCTTTAACTGTTATTAATTTACGGTTATTTAAAGCAACTGATGGAGAAACTTGTGTAATGCTGTGGGGAACAGAGCGGTACTGCAACAGAGCTTTACTTAATCTATATTTGAAAGAGTCATTTGTAGGAATTTTCTTCATTAAGTCCTTGATAACTCTCACACCTCGTTCTGCCTGGCCATTGGATGCCGGAGAATAAGGTGGGGGAGTAATGTGTTTTACACCATTTCTAACTAAGAAGTTATTAAATTCAAAAGAGGTGAAACAAGTTGCATTGTCCGAAACAAGAGCATCAGGCAAACCATTACGAGCAAAGATTAAGGAGAGATTATCTATGGTATCCTGAGTACTCGTGGATTTGACAACTTCAACTTCTAAATACTTAGTCAGAGAATCAATTACTAAAAAACAAATGTTATTTTCTAGAAAAAAATGATCCACATGAATGCGTGACCAAGGTCGCGTTGCACTTGGCCATGCAATATTAGCAGCAGCAGGTTTAGATCTGACGGATTGACACAATTTACAATTGAGAACTAAAGAAGTGATGTCAGTGTCTAAACCTGG
This sequence comes from Caprella mutica, assembly GCA_947561585.1. Classification (NCBI taxonomy): domain Eukaryota; kingdom Metazoa; phylum Arthropoda; class Malacostraca; order Amphipoda; family Caprellidae; genus Caprella; species Caprella mutica. The sequence continues at coordinate 154,944 of CANNZV010000511.1, read as the reverse complement.
ATACCATATCAAAGAACGAGCAAGAGCTTTCATTCCAACAATGCCTGGGTGATTTTCATGAAACAATTTTAGTACTTTAGACCGCAGAGCAACTGGAACAAAAACTCTATTTTGATACATAATGCATCCTTTGGCAATAGATAGACTAGGGAACAATGACTTAAATTTAATCAAATTAGGATTGGAGATGCGAGTAGGAAATCCAGTTTTAATATACTGTTTTAAAGTAATAAGATCTGGGTCACTATCAGTATGAGCTTTAATATCACTACAAGTAATATAATCAGAATCTAACATATCTAGAGTACATACAATCTCATAAGGTTCAACTTCATCAACCGAGTTTGGTAATGGCAACCTACTGAGACAGTCACTGTGGACATTATCCTGACCACGCGTGTAATGAAAAGTGTAATTGAATTGACTTAATTTAAGTGCCCAACGCTGTATGCGAGCAGAGCATGATGTTGGCACTGGTTTATCTCTGGCAAACAATTTATGCAAAGGCTTTTGGTCATTACATATGATGAATTTTGAACCTAAAAGAAAATTTCTGAACTTCTCTAATCCAAAAATAACACTTAGTGCTTCACGCTCAATGTTTGAGTAGTTTTGTTCAGCTGCATTCAAAGATCGTGATGCAAACTGAATAGGTAACCACGAAGAATTAGAATCAGGTCTAGTTAGCAATACGGCACCGAGACCATAAGATGAGGAGTCAGTCTCCAATTTAAGTTCAAAATTAGGGTCATAATGTTGCAATATATCATGAGATCTGAACAAATGCTTAACGGCATCAAAACATTCCTGTTGCTCAGAAGACCATTTGAAAGAGACATTCTTCCGAAGTAAGCGAAATAAAGGAGCCATTGTCTGAGAAAAGTTAGGAATGAATCTCGCGTAATAATTGCAGAGTCCAAGAAAGGCTTGAACTTGCTTAATGTCTTTTGGCTCAGGAGCATCAAGAATACTCTTGACTTTGTTAGGATTTGGATGTACACCTGATTCGTCAAACACGTGACCAAGATAATCTACACTGCTACAATGAAATTTGCATTTATCAATATTAATCTTAATCCCCTTGTCTCTCAAAGCAGTCAATACACTATGAAGAACATCATTATGTGAAGCATTATCTTTAGTTAATATCAATACATCATCTTGATATATGATCAAATTGTCAATGTGAGACAACGTTTCTGTCAAAAAGGATTGGAATATCCCTGGACTTGCTGTCAGCCCAAAAGGCAAATAATTGTACTGAAAGAAACCTGAAGGAGTATTGATTACTGTAAACTGCTTTGAGTAATCATCAAGGGGAAGTTGTAAGAATGCTTGGGACAAATCAATTTTGGAAAATACCGAGGCCTTACCAATACGTGCAATGGTGTCATCGACGGTAGGTAAAGGCGTTTGGACAGGATCTAAGAATTTATTCACAGTGGCAGAAAAATCACCACACAATCTAAGAGAACCGTCCTGTTTGAACACCGTTACTATTGGGGAGGCCCATTTAGATTTGAAAATTTTGGTTAATTTCCCATCTTTAACCAATCTACTCAATTCACTGTCTAACTTATCTCTTAATTTAACAGGAACCTGTCTAGCTTTAGAATACATAGGAATTGCGTCGGAAAAGACCTCCAAACTGACAGTATCATTTACATGAGAACAAAATGAATCATTTAAATAATCTGAGAAATCTGACAAAATATCATTAGTGAAGTTTATTTTATCAGGAAGCAAAATTTTAATATTCAAAAGATTACATACATCACGTCCCAATAAATTTACTTTATTGTCTGAGACTACATAGAATTTATGAACAAATAAAGATTCATTGCGAGTAACTTGAACTTTTGCTTCACCTACTAAATCCACTCTTTCGCCATTGTAAGCATGCACTTGTCGATATGAAGGTGTAATAACAGCCCTTATTTTATTAGCATCATGATAACTAAGAGTCGAAATAGAAGCACCTGAATCTAATTGGAATGAAATATTAACACCATTTAATTTACAAAGAATATCAATGGGATCGACAGTTACTGGAGTTACAACGGTGTTTACCCTAAAAAAGAATCAGAAAAACTGTTATGACACTGCCGTTCATGACCGTTAGTAGCACTTTTGCGAGGAGAAACATACACGGGCTGTGTATGTTTTGAGAATGCGCCACTGTGATTGGAGGGGAGAGATCTTCGCTTGGGTCCAGTGGTGCGTGCTCCAATAGGAGCTCTTGGCGGGAAATCATCTGTGCAGACGTGTGCGCCTTGAAGAGAATTTACACTCTCATCAGCCATGTACGGTTGTTCCGTGACTGCATAGCAACAAGAACATGAATCATGTACGTAATTAGAAGATGAATGTGGAATGTTTTTCTTGTGAACAGATTGAGATGAATGTTGTTTCTTCTGATTTTGTTGACAAATACGGGCAATGTGGCCAGATTTACCGCACATATGACAAGTACGATTTTTAGCAAAACAATCATTTGAAAAATGTTTACCTTTTGCTCCGCAGCGATAACAAAGATACGTTTCTTTAGGAGATTTCCTATCATCATAGATCTTGTTGATTTCGTCATCTTCAGAAGCATAATCGGTTGCTGCATAGATACGAGTTCGAGATGAATGAATTTTCTCAACATCTTGTTGAAATGTTTCTAGAAGTTTTGCGCGTTCGAGAGTTTCTCGAAAATTTAGGGTCTCACAGACTTGAATGATTGAAGTTAGAAGTACAGAAGATGATAACCCGGCAACGAAAATGTCACGTAACAATCTGTCAAGACAATCTGCCGGATACTTACAGAGAGATGCAAGATTATTTAATTTACGACCGTAATCCTCTAAACTTTGTCCAGTCTGTTGCTTACACGTAAGAAATTGCACCGATGCACCAACTGTAGACTTTGTAGTAGAAAATTGTTGATTCAGATGATCTTTGATATCATCATACGTAGCATCTTGAAGAAGAGTAGGTGCTAATCTTCGCTGAAGATCAGAAATTATGGATACTGGTAAGAATTTAAGAAGAATGGACGCCCTCTTTATATCGTCATTACGGTGTTTATGTAGAGGCTCTGACATCTGACATTGGAATCGTTGGAAGAATTCCGATACAGTTTCCAACTGTTGATCGAATGGCGAACATGTTGTTGGCAAAGAGTAAGCCATTTCAAACAATTTGTTCGGGAATAGTGGTTAGAACAAAGAAGACTAGTGAAAGCTGGCAGAAAAAAAAACACGTACACAAGCTTGTTACGTACACAGCCAGGAGACAACAACAGTTGGATGAGTTGTCAGACACTTCCACAATTGTAATTAAACTCTTCTTGATTAATAATGACACTTGAAAATGTTATTCAGATTTGAAACTTTTATCCTTGTCGCCAATGTTGTATACCGTCTGGTAATGGTATAAGGATCAACTCTTCTTTACAGGAGATATCTGTGAAGAGCAATCCAGAGGGATAAGAACACAACCTCTCAGCACAAAGGTGTATATAAGACTGACTATATAAGAACATCACAAGATTAATGGGAGTCACCCAACAACATAGAAAACGGTATACAATAATAAGAAATAATAATTAGGTGAAATAATAGATATAACAGAAATATATAATCAGGCATCTCTGATAGTTTTCATTCTCCTTGATATGTTGCTATTAGAGATATTAGTAAGACGGTTACCAAAGTCTGGGAATACAACTTGCCATAACGGACTAATTACGGCGTTACAGGTTGGCTCATAAGGTTACCCGGACTAATAACGGCGATGGTAACGCCCAACGTCTTACAGGGGTTTTCAGCTTCTTTCTATAATTTTCCCCTCCAACGGGGGCACAGGATGTTAACCTATGTTTTTTCAACAAAGTGCCAAATTTTATCATTGTAGACAAAATCGATAAAAAAAAAATCAAAACGATCCACACTAATAAGAAGGTATGAAGAAGAGTATGTCTTCATTTAAATTTTTACTGTCGACATCTTTCAGTCCTCAACTATGACTGTAAATATTCTTGGAGAATTATTTGGTTTGGAATGATCAATGATGGTTTGAAAGGTGAAAAAAATGACCAAAATTTATAATGAAGAAGAAAATTTCAAAATAATTTAGGGTACAGAGTTAGTATTAGTAAATATCATTAATATCACTATAGACAATAAAGTATAGGTTTTGATTTAAAGTAAGTATTTACACTGGAGATATCAGTACGAAGAAGCTACTCGACACAATCCTCATTAGCCACTAATGTTACCCTAACAAGCCATATATTATATATAGGATGCAGTTGAGTAGGAAATTGTCCTGCATCCGTCCATCAAAAGTTATGACTAGCGAACACAATTTCCATTCACGCCGCCAATTTCGGTAATTTGTGGTCGAATATCGGACAGAATTAGAAACGAGAACAGAATTGTTCTAGGTATATTCCATCCCGCTAAATTCCACCCCAGTGACAATGACAATGGGTAACATTAAAAAGTCAAAGATCTTATTTTCAGATGGTCATTCGTTAAATACTTCGAACCCATGATGAAATAACTCTGACAATATCCTGAGGCGATTGGACAATATTTAGAAATAGCTCAAGTTAATTTTTGAAATTTTATAAAGTAATACACACCAGCACCCCCAATCTATTCTCCCCGACACGGTAATTCACTCTTGGTAGATCTGTCTCGACTGTTGTATTTGATCTCAGTGATAAACGATTCACTTCTCCAGTTCCTCATTGCCAAACACACAAAGACTTTCCAAAATAAAACCCTCCGACACTAACAAGTGCATTGTACATATGCATGCAGACTGCACTCTCTGCACAACTTACCAACACTAACAAGTGCATTGTACATATGCATGCAGACTGCACTCTCTGCACAACTTACCAACACTAAGAAGTGCATTGTGCATATGCATGCAGACTGCACTCTCTGCACAACTTACCAACACTTACAAGTGCATTGTACATATGCATGCATACTGCACTCTCGGTACAACTTACCAACACTAAGAAGTGCATATGCATGCAGACTGCACAACTTACCAACACTAAGAAGTGCATTGTGCATATGCATGCAGACTGCACTCTCGGTACAACTTACCAACACTAAGAAGTGCATTGTGCATATGCATGCAGACTGCACTCTCTGCACAACTTACCAACACTAAGAAGTGCATTGTGCATATGCATGCAGACTGCACTCTCTGCACAACTTACCAACACTAAGAAGTGCATTGTGCATATGCATGCAGACTGCACTCTCGGTACAACTTACCAACACTAAGAAGTGCATTGTGCATATGCATGCAGACTGCACTCTCTGCACAACTTACCAACACTAAGAAGTGCATTGTGCATATGCATGCAGACTGCACTCTCGGTACAACTTACCAACACTAAGAAGTGCATTGTGCATATGCATGCAGACTGCACTCTCTGCACAACTTACCAACACTAAGAAGTGCATTGTGCATATGCATGCAGACTGCACTCTCGGTACAACTTACCAACACTAAGAAGTGCATTGTGCATATGCATGCAGACTGCACTCTCTGCACAACTTACCAACACTAAGAAGTGCATTGTGCATATGCATGCAGACTGCACTCTCGGTACAACTTACCAACACTAAGAAGTGCATTGTGCATATGCATGCAGACTGCACTCTCTGTATTGCCTGCATATTATCCGGTAGTTTGTTTACATTTCAGGTGCTCTGAAGTACCACAAACATCGCTGAAGTTCACATAAATATCACCAATACTCTTTAAATATTTTACAGTAGGTAGGTTAAGAGGGAGCAAAGATGTGATGAGAATAAATAGGAATATTTGTAATTTAATGGTGAATAAATAGGAACATCTGTAATTTAATGGTGAATAAATAGGAACATCTGTAATTTAATGGTGAATAAATAGGAATATCTGTAATTCAATGGTGAATAAATAGGCATATCTGTAATTTAATGGTGAATAAATAGGCATATCTGTAATTTAATGATGAATAAATCGGCTTATTTGTAATTTAATGGTGAATAAATATGAATATCTGTAATTTAATGGTGAATAAATATGAATATCTACTACTTGATGGTGAATAAATTTATCGTCTACTAATATAAAGAAATTGTTTTTATTTCTTTGCTTAGTTTATTCAAAATATTTATAATCTAATTACACATCATAATTATCACATCATTACCTTCACAGGATGCGGGAAGGTTATATTATTGACGTCATTTATTTATTTATCATCTTGTTATTCGCTTAACTGAAAAGGTATTCAACCAAATTGCGCTCTACCGAGTGCACGTTATCTAGTTGCTAATATGTTACAATCTCAATATAATTTATGTTACCTTCACATTCCAATGCACAGAAACCGTAAAAATAAATAAATGGGTACCGATATTACTAACTCGGAAACTAGTATACCGTCCCAGTTAAAAAGGCAAAATATATTCCAAGATCTTTGGCAGTACAATTCACGTTGTTTGATATTTGTTCATCAGAATAAGTGGATTAGAAGAATTATATTTTTGCAACAATACAAATGGTATTCATTGAAATGCAATCCCCTGAAACAGAACCTGAGATCTAATAAATAAATGGGAATTGAGACGAGGAAAAACCTCATGAATGCCAATGAGTGAATGGGGGGGGGGGGGGATGAACGGTGGGTGGGTATTTATCCACCTGGAGGGAATATATGAACGGTGGATGAGATATTAATCCAACTGGAGTGAAGAATGGGGGATATTTATCCACCTGGAGGGAAGGGAGGTATTTATCCACCTGGAGGGAAGGGAGGTATTTATCCACCTGGAGGGAAGGGAGGTATTTATCCACCTGGAGGGAAGGAAGGTATTTATCCACCTGGAGGGGCGGGGCAGAGAGGGGTTTGGAAGGAGGAAGGATATAGAAGAAAAAGGAAGGAATTACAGATAAAATAGGAATAAGAAAATAGTGCAATAAAATGTAGTGTCTCTTACTTTTTTAGAATATAGGATTTATAAGTAAAAGTACAGTTGCTATTTTTTGTGATTATTTAGATATATATTTTACAGTAAATTAATACATTTTTTCAATAACATATTATATGTCTTGAAACAAGGAGAAAATTGATTTTTAAAATTAAATGAATTGATTAAACACTCGATCAGGCACATAGTACTCGGAAAGTGAATGTTATTATTGGTCATGACAGGTGAACCAGAAATTTATAAATCTCAATTGTTGCATTACACATGTCAACATTCACTTTACGAGTACTGTGAATGTCACTTTTCACATTACAAGTATAATCACAATAAAAAAAATATCCTACAGTTTCAGTGATATATTTTTATTCCATACTTCAGCATTCCTTTTAAAGGTACATACATTCATTACACGACTATCCATGCAACAGCTGCTCAGCCAAAAGTTAAAGTAAAATATTGCTGAAGTTTCAAGTTGAATCAACAGGGGAATGGGTAGAGTTTTATGGTGTTTTCTAACTATCTTTCGAGTTATTATTATTGCTCGCAAAATATTTCATGTGTATACATTGAGAAGAAAGCTAGTATCTTGTGAATAAACATAAGATAAAGAACATTATGAGTATTGAAGCCATTCGGGGAAATCGAAAATTAGTTGACATATTTTGAAAACCTTTTAAAATTGAATTATTATAAAGTTATTTACCATTATGAATTCTGAAAAACTATTTATTTTTTGTTAAATATCTTAATTTAATTAACGTCAAGATATGATTATTGTTTAAATACTCAAACTATGTTATATGAGTCATATTAATATAAATTTGTACCTAACGGTCAATTGAAGTAAATTATTCCAATCTCCTGAGCCAATTGACCTCGTTTGACCTCTAGTTAAGGTCTGTGCGGTTACGAGAGATCGCACAATCACCAATATTTCATTTGCATAAGTCTCTGTTGGATACAAAAGATATCCTGTCTTTTGTTCCCCAAATCCTTTGGAATGATCTCCTCTGCAAGATATTGTTTCTTTACTTTTAGTGTTACTGTGGGTTCAGATATCTTCAAATGAGTAACATTGTTTCTTTAGGCCCCCTTCACACTTGCGTTTCTCAACGCCGCGTTAGAAAAATGGCTCATGGCAAAAAGTTTAGTGTAATTAATTTTAACGGAGCCCTTCACACTTGCGTTAGAAGAAATGCTTAATTTTTTCTAATGCAAGTGTGAAGGGCTCCGTAAAAATAAATTGCAGCTAAACTTTTTGCCATGAGCAGTATTTCTAACGCAGCGTTGAGAAACGCAAGTGTGAAGCGGGCCTTATAGTCTAAACCAAATTATTGTTATTTTCTATAGCTATTATCGCAGTAATGTCACTGAATTATATTTAAAAAACAGTGGTATCAAATTGATTTAAATATTATTATGTTGACATTAAATGGAATCTGTGATGTTCTTATTTAGTTAATAAAACAAGGAAGCATTTCTGTAGAATAAACTCTAAAAATAATAGCATCTTGACGATACTTATACAATGTTGGTATCCAATTTACGTGCATTGAATACAGACTTATTTTAACAGATTAAATACATTTTACATAATATTAGAATTCCTTTCCTTTCATTTTTTCCTTTAAGGGCTGATCCACACCATCCCTCCGGTCACGCTCCAGTCACGGTCCAGTCTCATCCTTGTGCATACACATGTTCGGTCCGGTCACAGTCCGCTCTCGCTCCCGTCCCTTCCGTATCATCTGATTTTGCAGTATTTATCATTACGCTTGATTGATGAACAGGATGAGAGAAAACAAATAAGTAGATATTTTGAGTTCATCCTATGCTAAAAGACAGGAAGTGCGAAGGATATCTACTCGTTGTATCCTCATCTAATAGATGACGAAACTAAAATTCTTGTTCTATTATTTTCGAATGACTATTGAAACTTTTGAAGATATCTGTCTAAAATTGAAAATGATTTTAGAAAAGAAAACATGCAACACTGAAAACACAATCACTCCTAGAAAAAACTGACTGTATATCTAAAAATCTAGACTTCTATAGTCTAAGCCCTAAGGTATAAGAAGTATTATATATGTCAATCGCGTTTGACTGATCTGCAGCAATATAGACCGATTTCGCTTCATAATCTGTTGATCTATCGTTAGCACAGCCATCGACCGATAGCGCAACCAACGATCGATTGCTGCACGTTCGAATGAAAAGAAAGTATTTAGTTTATCAATCTAAATGGTATATTTAATAAGGAAACCATCAACCGATTGTTGCGCGTTCGATTGATATGGATTTCTATAATTTCTATATCTAATTGTTACATTTCATATGGTAATCATCAATCGATTGATGGTTACTCTATGAAATATAACAATTTTTTTTGTCAGTTAAGATCAAGACAGTTAAATACATAAACTAAAAAATTCCCTATCATTCGAACGTGCAGAAATTGATTGATAGGTGCGCTATTAATCGATATACCTATGCGATAAAATTTGTCAATTAGACGCATAAGCTAAAATAATTTTATCATTCGAACGCGAAACAATCGATAGATGGTTGCGCCATCGGTCGATGGCTGCCATAACGATTGATCAAGAGATTGCACAGTGAAATCGGTCGATATTTCAAATCAGTCAAATGCGCGTGACATATATATGTATAGTAATATTCAAGAAAAAGCACGCAAATAATAAAACTGGACCGCAACTGGAGCGTTGCTAATACACACTGGCAGTGCCGCTCCGCTCACGGTCCGATCACGCTCCAGTCAAAATATCTTTGGATTGGATCGTGACCGGAGCGTTACTGGAGCGTGAACTGACCGGCACTGCCAGTGTGGATGCTCTACGTGAAATGCATTAAAGAATATTGGACCGGACCGTGACTGGAGCGTGACCGGAGCGATGGTGTGGATTAGCCCTAAGGGGACCGACCCAGCGATTTTGTACTTTTTAACACAATTTTTTTTTTTCTTAATGTATTCCTATAACACTAAGGTAGGTGTGTGTAAAATTTTATAACGCTACCTACCCCCAAGACAGCGGGGGAGAGGTTAGAATAGGGGTCAATTGCAGGGAGATGGGGAGATGTGGGTAAGGAGTGAGCGCGTGTGCTGCGTTCAACTTAGTGTGAACAGGTCGCTCTGCGCCTATGAGAATTCCGCATAGATATTTATGTAGTGTTTGTCGGCATGTATGAGTGTTACACTGCAACTCACTCAGAGAATTTGTCTCAGATGTCATCTGACTACTGTGAGCGATGGGTCGTGTGAAAAAGGTAGAAGTGCTAAGTGTTTGAATATCAGTATCGGCCGTTGGGTCACTGCTGAAGTTCCAGATCGTGGTGCTGTCGCTATTGGTGAAGTGGTTCCTGTTGTTGATGATCATACTGTAGACGGACCTCTTGACATTCTTGCAGTTGGTGGGTTACTGAGGAGATTACATTTGTTGCCTCAGGAAAATCGTGAGTTACCAATGTGTGATGATAGGTTAGTTTTGTCTAAAACATTCCTATTTGAAGCGTACGAGAAAGCTCGAAGTAACTGCACTGTCTGTGAATCGAAATTAGATTTAGATGTCTCTTTTCGCTCTACAGAACAGGTAGTTACTGCGCGTTGTCCTGTTTGTGATATGATAGTTTTAGACAGTTCTACGGTTAGGGATCCAGTTTTTGCTGGTTTGCAATGTAAGTGGAGTAACATGTTCTGTTGTTTAGCTTTCATCTCACTTACTTCAGGTGGAGGATTTGCTGGATATAGTACTATGTTGACAGACCTTTCTATCCAGCTTACTTCGTCAAGGAATTCATATTTGACTTGTTCGCAATACTTATATGAATGCATGGCGAGATTACGTAGTGAATTGTTTCCCTTGATTATGGATGCAATTGCAAAAACATATGCTAATGATGTTGTAGATGAACTTCTTGATATCAATGTCAGTTACGACGGTACATGGATGACAATAGGTCACAGCTCACATATTGGTGTTGGCTTTGTGATTGAATCCAATACCGGATTTATTGTAGACTTTGAAGTTTTGAACAATTATTGTGAGATGTGTACAAAAATGGAGAATTCACTTACCCCAGGTGAAATTTCTATTTGGAAAGCATCTCACAATAATTGCAAGCGTAACTTCGGAGGCAAATCTGGAGCTATGGAAAAAGAAGCTGCGGTTAGGTTATGGAGTCGTTCTGAAACGAGCAGTGGTGGTGATGGTCCCTACTCTGTCCCCGTCGTAAAGGAAGAATGCATCAATCATGTATCCAAGCGTCTAGGAACTCGGCTTCGTAACCTGAAGGCTAAGCTGAAGGTTCCTGTAGTTACTAAGAATTTGAGAACAATTATGCGTAGTTCACTTGCTGGACAGAAAGGTTTGACAGATAAGGTCATAGATAAACTAACGTTGCACTATGGCCAGAATATCCGTAAATTCGCTCCTGGAGGAAGTGTTGTTGACCTGCGCAACCTAATCTTGTCCTCCTATTACCATGCTTCCAGCACAGATGAAGCTCCTGTTCACACACATGTGATCTCTCTTTTTGCTGAGTGAAGAAGGCTGAGGGCGTAACCCCTGCCCTTCTTTCGACCAAGATTTTATATCTGGCTCATATCGATGCCGGCCTTCAGAGACACATTTTGAAAGTGTATGCTGATCTTACGATTCCTGAACTCCTTAGTCGATGTTTGAGAAAGGGGACTCAAAACGCCAATGAGAGCCTGCATTCCAAGATGTGGAAGAGTTGTTTGAAAGTGAAGGACGCCAAACTCGACAGAGTTATGTTCAACGCTCCTCTTACAGCTCTTATTCATGACTTTGGAAAAGTTCTTGGATCTCTTTTGATTCGTTTGGGTTTCTCTTCTGATACATCAACTAATAAGAGAAGGCAAAGTGACATCAGTAGTATACCAGCAAAAGTGACACCGAAGCGTCGACGCAGAGACGAGCCTGGACCCTCTGGTGACTACCAACCGGATGGATTTTGAGTGGTTCGTGTATGGTTGGTTTTGGTTGTTTGTTCTTTTTCTTGTTTTTGTGTTGAACATCACGACAGTGAGTCAGGTGGCGCCTGATGATACCCGCACCCTTGAGGGCGTAATACCGGGACTTGAGAGCCCGGGGGGATTTTGTGCCTAACACAAAAAAAAAATATATATATATTATTTTTTCTTATTATTGCTCTCCTGAACAGTTGCAAATGTTGCAACTTTCCTTTTCAATTTTTTCAAAATCTCAAACAGTTTTGAAGTTATGGCTTAACGGTTTTTTGCATTCGATGCTTCTGTAAATGGTCTCTAAACTGTCGGAATAGATTTTTGATTGTGAACTTCATTTAAAAAAAACTTTTTTTTTGCAATATATACCTGAAAAAAATTTTGTTTCGAAAAATTTCGGAAAATGAAAAAAAAATTATAAATCTGTTGCGCCATTTTGAGACCATTTACAGAAGCATCGAATGCAAAAAACCGCTCTACCCTAACTTCAACACTTTGGAAGAAATAGGCTTTTTTCGAAATCGGTTCAAAATAATTGAAACTCGTGTAACTCGTTCGAAATTCGTCATATCGAAAAAATTCTATAACATCACCCCCAGCAGAATTCAATTTTATATATGTGAACAAAGTTTCACAACCGTAGCTTCAATAATAAAAAAGTTTTTCAAAAGCTGGGTCGGTCCCCTTAAGTAAGTTAATCAACAGGATGTAAATGTATCCTATTCATCCAATAAGTAGATCTTTCTGGTAACTTGATTAAATACTTCCTATGTTGTCCTATTCCAATAACTGTTCCAGTCGAATCCCATTTCAATGATCTTGGATTTTGAATGAAAACTTCTGTTCCAACTGTTAAGCTTTTCTGACTAACAGAACTCCTATCGAAATATTTCTTCATTTTCTGTTTAGTCATATCCAAATCATATCTTCTCTTCTCTTCCTTCCACTTGGTTTGGAAAGATTTCTGATGTGCTATGACCGGTGATCTGAGAGAATGCCCGAATACCACTTCTGCTGGAGAACATCCTGTTTCATTTGGGGTGTTTCTCCATTCCATTAGTCCTTGTAAATATTCTACAGAGTCTAGATTTCCTGCATCATTTGTTTTCTTAATAAGAGTTTTCATTGCCTTAACTGAAGCCTCAGCAGACCATTGGACTGGGAGAAATATGGACTTGACTGCACGAAGTTTACTCCCCACCGTTTTAAGAAATAGCTTGAAATCTCTTGATGAAAATTGAGGTCCGAAGTCGCATCTGAATCGTACGGGTACTCCTAAGCAACAAAGCACTTTCTGACTGCTGATATCAGGGACCTGAACGTTGTTTGTCCTTTGTTGAATTTAAATACAGTTGGCCATCCTGAAAGTCCATCTGTATAAACCAGGTAATCTTTGTCACTGTATGAGAAAAAATCTGCAGAGACATCTTCAACGATTCGCGACGGAACTGATTCTATTATCATTGGCTCCTTTGTCTGAGTCGCTCTGTCTTCGGGGCAAGGTGAAGATATCATGTTCGTTCAGTCACTGTTCAGATAAGGCCAATATAGAGTTTGTCTAGCTCTCCTCTTTGTACGTTCTTTGAAGTTTCATCAGAACACTTTTTCTGCATTCTGAAGGTATAACAAGGCGATGACTATACAATATCAATCCTCTTTCCACTGACAGCTCATGCCTTATGTTCCAGTAAGCACGAAGATCAGGAGTCAATTGCTTTTTATCAATAATATTGTTGAAACCAGTAACGATGAGCTTTTTAAATTCCTGATAATTTGTATCCTTATCAGCTGCTTCTTTTAGCTCATCTAGATGTGGATCATCCAGATATTCTCTTTGAAAAAACTGGATCTGAAGGCATCTAATAATGGAAAGACTTTCTTCATTTTCGTTTGAGTCAACGATTGGATTTCGAAACAGAGTATATGCCATATGGTATCTTGTGTAGAGTTCCTTTTATCCATTCGGTTGTGAAGATGTAGTTGCTCAGTTTCTCTTTTAACCTCTGTAGTCTTTTGTTTTCTATTTCATGGAGTCTTTTCAAGTTAAGGATTGATACCAAAGGCTTGTGATCAACTAGCAGAGTGAAATGTGTTAGAGTTAGGTTAAATTACAGTGGGTTAACAACGTTAAGACATAGAGTTTATTTAAAGAGTTATATGTTATACAGTTAGAAGTCTATTAGAGAGATGAGGGAATCACATCTCTCTCTGAGTAATGTAAGACAGACTGACTTAAGAATTTGCATGCGGTGTTATTTAACACGCGCCGGAACTGTAATGTACTTTAGACCTTAAGTCCGTTTCTCATAAAAGTAATACATTGTTATTTAAACAATAGGTAATTTAATATAGCTGAGCCAGTCTAACAGGAAGTTAACATTAAACATATAAAGAGTGTGTAATACATTTAAACTAAAATTTTAAACCATTCCTAGCAAATAAATCCTATATTTGTTTACAGCCCATGTTGCGGATTGAAGCTCCTATTCTACCATTGAATACCTTGTCTCTGTATCAGTTCGAAATCTTGAGCCGCAACGTATCATCTTCCATTCTTTTCCATGTTGCTGCTATAAGACGTATTCAGATCCATTAAGCTTCGAAGCGTCCGTTTGAATAATCGTAGCAGCTGAAGGTTAAAACTGGGCTAGTGCAGGTGGATTACATAATGCTACCTTAGTCTTCTGAATTGCTTCATTATGTACTGGTAGCCAGAAGAAAGTTATAGTCTTCTTCAACAACTCCCTGAGAGGTCCAGCAGCTCAGCTCACTTCTGTGCTGAACTCTCCTAACTGGTTTCCAAACCAAGAAATGACTTCAAGTTGGTAACTGATTTTGGTTGAGGAAACTTCATGATAGCCTCAATCTTTCCAGGATCTGCTGCGATTCCTTTGCGTGATATTACATGCAAAGCGTAATTCACTTCTTCTTGTGCAAATACAAATATGTCTGGATTTAGAGTAATCTTACTCTTTCTGCAGCAATCCAAGACTTTCTTCACCAGTTCAATATGTTCTTCAAATGTTGATCTGTATATGATTGCGTCATCTATAACCTTTTCAACATTTTTCAGATCTACATTAGCAGCGTCTCCTCGCCGACTGTATTCGTCACCGGTGAAGCTCAGTCCCATCGGGGCTCGCAAGAATTTGAACCGTCCCCATGGAGTTAAAAATGTTGTCAGTTTCTGAGCTTCTTCTTCGAGCTCGATTTGCCAATATCCACTTTTAGCGTCCAGCGTGGTAAGATATTTCGCCTTACTGGCGATATTGGTGACAGCTTCACTAGGTGTCTTCGTTGGGTATATTGGTCTCTGGATATGTTCGTTCAATTGAGTGATATCAACACATTTCCGTATCCCACCCTTTGGCTTATTTACCACAACTATAGGATGACATGATTCATTTGCTTCGTCACATAATGGAGCATTTATATTCTGGTTCAGCATTTCGTCCAACTTTTCTTTTACTTCTTGCCGTTGAGAGAACGGTATTGTTGGACGAGTCGTACTAATCGAGTACGGTAAATAGTTTTCAGGCAAGTGAATTTGCATTGGTGAACCTATCATGGGGCTAAGCTTGTCTTGTTGAAACACGTCTGAGTATTCTTCCAACAATTGATCCCTTATCTTGCTTAGTTCCAATCCTGTAGGCCACGATTTGCAAGCATTCACTTGACTAGGGAAATCTGCATGCGATATCTTTAGTATCTTTCAAGCATCATAAGATAACAGCAAATCGTGCTGATTGTCACATATTATTATTTCCTCTTCTATTGCAATGTTCTTCAACTTAATCACAGCTGATAAACATGCATACGTACGAATATTGCTTCCGTTTGCTGCAGTGAATCTCACGTTAGACTTTTTCAAATGTCTGTGATTGACATTCAGTCTCTTTAGAAGGCTTCTTCCTGCGACAGTAATTTCTGCTCCTGTATCAGGTATAGCAGAAAAATTCGATTTGTTGTTTCCAACTGCAATTTCTATTTCATCAATGGTGAAGATTTCTTATCTTTACTTCTCAAGGTGGTGCTTAGCAGTTCTGAGTGAGATAATCTTTCCCGTCAAACTCTTTCTTCGGTGCTTTGCAATCCTTTATCCAATGTCCAGTCCTGTTGCAATTTTTGCATCGGAATTTCATTGTTGGACATTTTCCGTACTGATGCTACTTTTTACATTTATTGCATTGCTTTTCACTTTGTTTCAGTGTGTCTCTTCCGAAATCTCGTTTCCTATCTTCAGCGACTTTGGCTACTTTCTTAGTGCCTGAAAGATTTTCTGAATCTCTAATTGACGATTCGTGACTTTTGCAATAGTTAATGACAGTTTGCAAGGTAGGAAATGTGGTTATACCCAGAAGTTTCAGGCGTAGTTACCTGTCCTTTATGCCAGACATTAATTTTGTGACGAAGCGTTGCTCCTCGCAATGAGCATATGTACATGTCTGCTTCTGCTGACAGCTTCTTGACTGCAACGAAGAATTGGTCGAAGGATTCGCCATCTTATTGCTTTCGTTCGTCGAAAATCATCCTGTCAATCATCCAGCCTCCAGTTGAGACAGTTTAGTAGCTGCTAGGTAGCGTTCAATTCTGTGGTGATGTCCTTCAGTTGTTACTGGAGGAGTGTTGACTGCACCACTTCGCGTAGATAGAGACTCATGTAGTATTCGTATCTGTTTTTCTTGAAGCTCTAAACGTCTGTGTTCTAGATCTCTTCTTTCACTTTCTTCTTCTCTCCTTCTTTCATTTTCGGCCTCTTGCCTTTCTAAGTATACTGAAACCAACTCGGAGGTAATGCTGATTCCTTAGCTTTCTTTTTCTGTTTGCTCGTTCCTGCCATGTTGTGCGTTTTCGTATTTCCCAGTCGAAGTAGTTGCAGGTTCAAATGTCTACAGCGCCATGTGATGTTCTTATTTAGTTAATAAAACAAAGGAGTATTTCTGGGGAATAAATTCTAAAAAATAATAGCATCTTGACGATACTTATACAATGTTGGTATCCAATTTACATGCATTGAATACAGACTTATTTTAACAGATTAAATTAATTTTACATAACATTACAGAATCTACTTTCATGCAGGTGAAATTGGTGAAATTAGCGTCAATTATTATTTTCCCGGTAGTTAAACTCTATGCAACTCGAATCTTAAATGAATTGTTAATTCAGTTACGTTGTTCTTCGCAATCATATTAAAATGAATAAATATTTGTGACACGGAACTATTTTAGGACTGAATAGAACCATGTGAAACTGTTGAAAGTTTTATTCCTCACTGATAGACGTGGCTGCAAAGACACAAATATACCTAAATTAGCTTAAATCAAAAAATATAGTTACAAAATTACAATGAAAAAAATGGTGAGTACCTCAGTACGTATATAAAGTACAAGGGACTTAATTGAAGAAGTAAGACAGGAAAGTAGCAACAGATTTCCAGTTAGAAAGATAATCAACATGGATACTGCAAATCACATGAAATTAGTTCCGGCCTAACTAAACCTCCAATGGTACAATATACAAGGACTAAAATGGTACACCTAGCTACTAATATGAGAGTATATAAAGTTTCAACTTGTGTTGCTATAAAACCTAGATCAGGCAGAAGAAATTTAGCGTTAGAAAGATACGACTACATAGCTTTAAACATTTGTAAAGGAATACCAAGGTAATTAATATAATAGGACAAGACTAATAGGGAGAGTATCATTTCATAGTAAAAGGATTAGCAATTAGAAACAGATATAGATAGCGTTATATCAGTCACAGGGGTCTTTCCCGAAATACCGATCAGGTACAAGATATTGATACCTAACACTAAACTATAAATACTAAACTAACAAACAATACGCAACACAGATTAAATAATATTGATCAGAAACTTCACTCACTCGATATGGGGCATCCAAGTTACTATATACACAATTAGATTAGCAAGGAAAATATGGGATTTGTAGAGTAAGCCGTCACTATTGCCTAAGAACTGTATGTGATGCTAGCTGGAATTAAACTGACGCTGTTAGGATTGGAGAGTATTTGAAGTGAGGTTTGCAGTTAAATATTGCGTTGTCAGATGTGCAGTTCAGTTAAATATATGAATTAATGAAATAATATTTATGTATTATGAGAAAAACTGGACTGCCGTCACACTCCCCCCTGACTTGTAACCCAGTTAAAGTCACAGACAAGACAACCTCAATAACTTTGAGTTCTGCCAGGAATTGAGAGAACAGTATCATGAAAAACAGATATTTCTACCTACACAGGTTTATAATTATTAACACTGTACATTATTTTAAGAGCAACCAACTTCACTAATTAATTCATCTCTACTCTACCTTCTTAGAGTCTGCTGTAATTGAAGGTAGACACAAGTAGTTTGTTTATATATTTTAAGAGGAACATATTGCCACTTGCAACACACTAAGAGTGTTAACATGATTTCCTTTTCATCTTGTCCCGAATTAGTTTGGAAAGTAATAAACACGTGCCTTCTGCACCTGTCGTAGCAAACTATGCCGTCATTTGAGAGCTCTTCCATAGGCGGGGATGAGAGAGCTCTTCATGGGTCAAGAGCGTTGAATGTGTATCTGAATTGATTCCTCCCTCATCTCAGTCTTCAAAACCTTGACATTTCCTCCCCTAAGCGGAGGGAATCCGAACAAAGGGATGCTGAATTCGTCGACCGTCCTGCGAAGAAACTCCACGAAGTTGCTGAATTGGGGTTCGTACCCTGTGGAATGTTCGAAGTCGTACCACGTCTTGCGCCATCTCTGTTGCAGATTGTCAGGAAGTTTTTCCCAGGGTTTCTTCATCCCACAGGATAGGTTCATCTGTTTTAGCTCTGTAGAATTAGGGATATTGGAGTTTATTATCCGACACAGGTCAAGTAAGTCTTCTAGTAGATGCACCTGTTCTGTCGACTGTATCACGGGGAAGGCAGAGACTTTAGCTAGCAGGTCTTCAGCTAGTTTGTACGAAGTACCGAATCTGGATATCAAAGTCTCCCATATTGTCTCCAGGGTAATCTCAGGTATACCGAGAGAGGAAGAAAGCAGATTGTCTACTACACTACGTGGTCTATTTACGGTGTGCACCTGAATGACGTAGATGGAGTCTGTCACAGACAGTTGAGAGTTTGCCATGTCTCTTCGTAGCCTGTCTCTCCATGTCCAAAACGTGTGTGGCTCACCGCCGTAGAGGTTACGGGGATTGTATAGAAGATCTTCCCTGAGTCTCATTGATGCGTAAGAAACTTCTAGCTGCTCCAGAGGCTGACGAGGCTGCTCCAGAGGCAGACGAGGCTGCTCCAGAGGCAGACGAGGCTGCTCCAGAGGCAGACGAGGCTGCTCCAGAGGCAGACGAGGCTGCTCCAGAGGCAGACGAGGCTGCTCCAGAGGCAGACGAGGCTGCTCCAGAGGCAGACGAGGCTGCTCCAGAGGCAGACGAGGCTGCTCCAGAGGCAGACGAGGCTGCTCCAGAGGCAGACGAGGCTGCTCCAGAGGCAGACGAGGCTGCTCCAGAGGCAGACGAGGCTGCTCCAGAGGCAGACGAGGCTGCACCAGAGGCTGACGAGGCTGCTCCAGAGGCTGCTCCAGAGGCTGACGAGGCTGCTCCAGAGGCTGCTCCAGAGGCTGACGAGGCTGCTCCAGAGGCTGACGAGGCTGCTCCAGAGGCTGACGAGGCTGCTCCAGAGGCTGACGAGGCTGCTCCAGAGGCTGACGAGGCTGCTCCAGAGGCTGCTCCAGAGGCTGACGAGGCTGCTCCAGAGGCTGACGAGGCTGCTCCAGAGGCTGACGAGGCTGCTCCAGAGGCTGACGAGGCTGCTCCAGAGGCTGACAAGGCTGCTCCAGAGGCTGACGAGGCTGCTCCAGAGGCTGACGAGGCTGCTCCAGAGGCTGACGAGGCTGCTCCAGAGGCTGACGAGGCTGCTCCAGAGGCTGACGAGGCTGCTCCAGAGGCTGACGAGGCTGCTCCAGAGGCTGACGAGGCTGCTCCAGAGGCTGACGAGGCTGCTCCAGAGGCTGACGAGGCTGCTCCAGAGGCTGACAAGGCTGCTCCAGAGGCTGACAAGGCTGCTCCAGAGGCTGACAAGGCTGCTCCAGAGGCTGACAAGGCTGCTCCAGAGGCTGACAAGGCTGCTCCAGAGGCTGACAAGGCTGCTCCAGAGGCTGACAAGGCTGCTCCAGAGGCTGACAAGGCTGCTCCAGAGGCTGACAAGGCTGCTCCAGAGGCTGACAAGGCTGCTCCAGAGGCTGACAAGGCTGCTCCAGAGGCTGACAAGGCTGCTCCAGAGGCTGACAAGGCTGCTCCAGAGGCTGACAAGGCTGCTCCAGAGGCTGACGAGGCTGCTCCAGAGGCTGACGGGATTGCTCCAGAGGCTGACGGGATTGCTCCAGAGGCTGACGGGATTGCTCCAGAGGCTGACGGGATTGCTCCAGAGGCTGACGGGATTGCTCCAGAGGCTGACGGGATTGCTCCAGAGGCTGACGGGATTGCTCCAGAGGCTGACGGGATTGCTCCAGAGGCTGACGGGATTGCTCCAGAGGCTGACGGGATTGCTCCAGAGGCTGACGGGATTGCTCCAGAGGCTGACGGGATTGCTCCAGAGGCTGACGGGATTGCTCCAGAGGCTGACGGGATTGCTCCAGAGGCTGACGGGATTGCTCCAGAGGCTGACTGTCTATGTAGGACTGAACGTCGTGTGGAGGTAACTTTGCATCTTGGAAAGGTTCATCCTTAAGAGAGATAGAAGAGCTGCTTTTGACGCTCATGGCTTCTGAGTTAGTAACCCCGTCTTCCCCTAATATTGAGAGCATGGAGTTAATTTCGCCTATAACCTCTTTGCATTCTCTCATTAGGTCATATCTCATGTCTCTCACTTCTCGGGCTTCAGCAACGCAGCCCTTGTTGGATAGTTTAGTACTCAGGTTCCTGCTGACTTCGAGGAAGTTAGACTTTGCACATTTTATATCGCGAGCTATTGAGTAAAGCTCTGAAGAATTAGTGCTGTCAGCGCTATTACTTCTTTGCAATTCGCTGTAGAGTATGTCCCGGTAATTTTCCTCAGTTGCTCTCAATTCTCCAATTGGTATGGCCCGTTGTCTCTCTGCTTGTTTTGCCATTTTAGTCCACTTTAGGTCTAATTCCCATTCACCGTTAGCTCAATCTGAATTGTGTTCCAGGTTGTACCAGCCCTCATCGACCACTGTCACGGAACTATTTTAGGACTGAATAGAACCATGTGAAACTGTTGAAAGTTTTATTCCTCACTGATAGACGTGGCTGCAAAGACACAAATATACCTAAATTAGCTTAACAAATCAAAAAATATAGTTACAAAATTACAATGAAAAAAATGGTGAGTACCTCAGTACGTATATAAAGTACAAGGGACTTAATTGAAGAAGTAAGACAGGAAAGTAGCAACAGATTTCCAGTTAGAAAGATAATCAACATGGATACTGCAAATCACATGAAATTAGTTCCGGCCTAACTAAACCTCCAATGGTACAATATACAAGGACTAAAATGGTACACTTAGCTACTAATATGAGAGTATATAAAGTTTCAACTTGTGTTGCTATAAAACCTAGATCAGGCAGAAGAAATTTAGCGTTAGAAAGATACGACTACATAGCTTTAAACATTTGTAAAGGAATACCAAGGTAATTAATATAATAGGACAAGACTAATAGGGAGAGTATCATTTCATAGTAAAAGGATTAGCAATTAGAAACAGATATAGATAGCGTCATATCAGTCACAGGGGTCTTTCCCGAAATACCGATCAGGTACAAGATATTGATACCTAACACTAAACTATAAATACTAAACTAACAAACAATACGCAACACAAGATTAAATAATATTGATCAGAAACTTCACTCACTCGATATGGGGCATCCAAGTTACTATATACACAATTAGATTAGCAAGGAAAATATGGGATTTGTAGAGTAAGCCGTCACTATTGCCTAAGAACTGTATGTGATGCTAGCTGGAATTAAACTGACGCTGTTAGGATTGGAGAGTATTTGAAGTGAGGTTTGCAGTTAAATATTGCGTTGTCAGATGTGCAGTTCAGTTAAATATATGAATTAATGAAATAATATTTATGTATTATGAGAAAAACTGGACTGCCGTCACAATTTGAGTGGAAGCATGGCTAGAAAAACTTACTTTAAAAAAAAATACGAAACTATTTTGGACGAAGATACATTGGAATAGTGTTGTAAGATGGGTTGGAATACTAGAAACACTTGGTATGGTACTCCAAGCTTTAATATACTGAGAACGTAAGCAATATACCTGAAACAAAAGAATAACTAAAATATAATAAACAATAATGAGATATGTTACATTAACTGTAATGCATAACAAATATTCCTTTAATAGTAAACAAATAAAGATATGTAGTTAAACTTACATCAAACGGGACATGCACCAACGCATAGGGAGATACAAGTGAATTTAACTAAAACGCGGAACATAGATGAATTATAGAATGTTAAGGAACAGATAAGTAGACAGTAATATAACAAATAGATTTTGTATACTATTTAAAACTACCTGGACCCGTGGAAACTCCACGGAATTGGATATCAACAGATATGTTTTAGTCTTTGGTACACTTTTTGTCACGGACTGACACGGCTTTTCTCATCATAGTATATATATATTATCACTTAAAAATACCCTCTGGGTAACATTGTTGGGGGGCCGTGTTCCCGAACATTAGAGTTGTAATTATGAATTGGTCAATTGTAGCTTGAAGTTAATAAATGCTATTGTTGATTGTTGTTTTATTGAACTATTCTTTGTTAGGTGAAAACTATTGTAGTAGATAGGCGATGCAAGTAAAATCCTTCGTTTGCTTCAATTTATTAGTTGTCTATACATAATCACAAACCAGGCTGCAACAAATGAAATAATCTAATTTAATAACACATCCTATTACAAATATATGAATCACAAATAAACTATCTAAAAAGAGTATTCTTACCCTGGTCTTGATAAATGCTAGAGAGTAGACACTTCACTCCTTAAACTGTTTAACACTTCCAATAATAGCTACAACAACTTATCATACCCAAGTCTCTGAAAAATACCACACAATTATTATCATTAGTTGAGCACAAATTAAAGTTTATCCAAGCACATTACTTAAGTCCACACTGTATCACTTCTAGATTAAGACTGACTCTGACTTTGACATTTCCCATGAAGTAAACTATGTTTTGTATTTCTTAAATTTCAGATTTACAATTTATGCTATTTACATTTTTAATAATGCTATTTTTTAATTACAGATTTATATTTTTAATAATACTATTTTTTAATTACAGATTTATATTTTTAATAATACTATTTTTTAATTACAGATTTATATTTTTAATAATGCTATTTTATGTTTAACTTTCAGATTAATTAAATTATCACCCTAAACCTTTGGTATCCTCTAACAACATTACTTTGATTCACACCAACTTTATGAAGTGCTACTGATATTTTTTTCAAGTATTTTGTCACGGGCATTATCTTATAAAACATAGGTTAAGGGGACCGTTCCCGGGAAAAATGGCAAAATTAAAGAAAAAAATGTATTGTGCAAATAGTTGCTTTTTAAACTTCTAATAGTGTGTGCAAAATATCAGAGCTCTCGTGTTACTCTAACCTCCTGGGGAGAGGGAGAAAGGGAAAAGGGGACCGGAGGGTAGGGAGTCAATATGTACTCTAAAAACCAACTCTCAGCTAATTATAATTCGTAATAATTAATTATCTCGCTATATCTGGTATCTAACGTACCACTAATCAGATGCACACTAAGGTATGCCCCTCAGTCACAGACCAGTAAAGTAGAAGATGTCCCAATACAGTCATTTTAAAAAACGTTTCAATCATTCTTACTACATTCGCTATTGCATTATTTCTGATGTTATTATTGGTATATTTTATGATATCTCCTAATGCGAAAATTATATTTTTGTGATAGTAAATGTTCATATTCCTTTATTGTTTCAAAATATTCATATATAATCTCATAATTCATTTTTCTTTTATTTGAACTTGTTCCGTTTTGTTGTTCACTGTTCACGCCAAAAACCAAACATTCCGTTGCAGAGTGTGGGAAGAAGAGGTTATTTGTAATTATTGCTCTCGAAATTACAACAGTCGTTAATCTTATAGAGTTGTGTGTATACTTCAAACTATTTCAATCAATGCGTACTTATAACTTCATAGTGTTATAAATCTATTAGTTTTAAAATAACAGCTGAAATCTTGGGACAGATAACTACCTATTCCAATAAATACCTAGGGTAATATCGAATTACCGGTCAGTTCCATCTTCGGTCATATAAGAAAAAACTATACTTTAATAATTATTTAATTTTTATTTAATTGGTATCAATGATACTTGCAGGTATCATGGATACCAACTAAAATAAAAATTAAATAATTATTAAAATAACTATTTTTCTTATATTACCGAAGATGTGGAACTGACCGATAATTCGGAACTTATCCTAACTACCTAGGTAGATACGTTACCATTAACATTTTAAATAATCATTAAAGTGCTTACTCTTATCCCTAACTATTTTTCACTAATCAGTGATGCCAATTGATGTTCAATAATATATGTTATAAATAGGGTTGAGACAATATGCACTGCATATTATGCAGTGTATGCACATAAAAATTTAGTGCATATTCGCTTGAAATATGCGTTTCATAAAATGCATATGCATTTATAAAACGCATATGCAAAATAAATGCATTTATAAAACGCATATACAAAATATATGCAGAAAATAATTTTAACTAAAAATAATTAAACGTATTTCAGTTAAGTAGACATTCTAGATTTCCATCTATTTCTCGAAATAGGCTGTTACTAAGAAGCCGATGTATTTTTCACCAAAAGTTTTTTTATTAATTGTAAAAATAATAAAACACTGAGATGTAGAATGAAAGTTAATATCTTTGAATTGTGAATTTTTATATATTGAAATACTTCTTATAAAGTCTGCTTTCAACTACATTAACAAGTCATAAATATGAAGTATCTTTTATACAGGTAAAGCTCGTACAGCGCACGATCTTTAAACGGTCACCCACTTAAAAAGATCAAAATTATCCGTTCTTCTGACCATGAAAATCCTACAACGGCCCCTCAAATAATATTATTTATAATTTAACAAATATTTTATTAGTTTACCTAGTATCTAGTCAAACATTGATTATATTCAGAGGTAATACAATTTAAAACCAACACTTAACTTATTGTTTTTTTCAGTAATTCGATCTTGTCAACCTATTCCTCCACGTTTTCTTTGATTAGAAAGTTCTATAGAAATTAAAAAGAGGTGTAACTATTCTATATTATATAGTAATATATATCTCATTTATTTACACCAAAAAAAAAATCAAGTAAAAATCAAGATATTAAATTAGTTATTTTTATTTTGTTTTTGGTTCAATTAACGAAATATACCAACAATGAAAACTCCCAATTACAATTGGCCTTATTTCAAAGAAATTAGAACATATAAAGCTAACCTGAACGCATATGGTTGAGCATATAACGCTAACCTGAACGCATAAAAAGCATATTTTAAGCATAAAAGAATCTATTTTTAAGGCATAAAATGCATATATATATAAAGCATAAAAGCCTATTTATCAAGCTTAAAGCATAAAAGCCTAATTTTCATAAAGAATATGGTCACAACCCTAGTGATCACTTTTGAGATTGACCTGCCTCACGCCTCAATTTGCTCTATTGTTGCTGGAATTACTGAGAATGTTGAATCTATGAACGCAAGATATATTTTCATTATTTCTATTCTCTTTAGAAGTTTTTAAAGTTCTCTCTAATAAATATCTGGAATATTTAGAAGCAGAGTTCAACCAAGTTCCCACCTCGTTATAACCTAATCTATAAAATATAAATTTTTGAAGTAGAATAAATATCTAGCTCTTATTCATTCGCCTGATGTTTATCATTTATTCATGTAGAAGTTTATCATTTGAATATCATTAATCAATTTATTTTAATAAGCACGTACTTTTTAGATGTATATAAAATAGAATGTCCATGTGCAAATAGAAAATGCATATGCAAAATAAAAAATGCATATGCATTTTCTATTTGCATATGGAATTTCTATTTGCATATGCATTTTAAGATTTGCATATGCTTTTTTTATATGCATATGCATTTTTTCACCAATATGCAAGATAAGCAAAGTCACAACCCTAGTTATAAATATACCTTTCAAATAAATTATTTTTTAATTAACCTACTGTGAAAATAATTTATTTGGTGTGGTAAATTATTATTAGGGTTGTGACAATATTCTTTTGGCTTAAAGAATTATTCTTTATGCTTTTTAGCAATAAAGCATATTTTTTGAAATAAAGAATATTCTCAAAATATGCTTTTAGTTAATCAAATAGTTCAAGTGGCTGCAAATGAAACACAAACTAATTTTCATGGTTTGAATGAATAATTCAAGAATTTTTAAGTTTAAAAGACTAGGTGAGGAAATTACCTTATTGAATCATTGGAACATGTAAGGCGATAATTAATAGTAATAATTTTAATAAAGTGTACACAATAGGAGTTGCCATTTTGTGTTACGCTTTACCTATTGTAAACGGTTACTATTCATTGGTGCGACCCTCCATTAGTCCAACATTTTTGCAGTTTATTTCTGATTGAACATGAAATATATGTACATCGGGGGTTGGGGCGTGCTACCCCCCTAACCCCCCTGCCAGGTCATTAAAAAAATCATGAAGTGTGCAGTACAACAAACTAGCGAATACAACAAACTCCATTATATCGAATGAGGAAATGCATCATACAAATTAGCTAATATTAGAAATAAAGTAAAATATGAGGAATATATACCAAAGTAAAAAAAAATAAAGGTAAATATTGTTTTATTTAAATTGGTATACCTATCTATAATGTATATTTATGTAATACTTTTTATTTTAATCAAAAAATAAAACGAGAAATAACACAGAAAGATGTAACTGTCGGACTAATGACACGTCCCCCATTGTAAACGGAGCTAGGACGTTTCGGTACCATATTTTTTATTTCCAGACGAACCTTATTTTTTTAAATTCGAAATGAGTTAAGACTACAAATTATAGCAGATAACAGACGTAGAATTATTTCCGAGAATTTAAAAACAGCCATGATCATCAAATGTAATAAATGCTTTCTTTAATGTGCAAGTTATTGTTTAAAACTGTTCAATATTTATTATTTTAGTTACCTCAAACAGAATAAACTGTCTCAATTTGACATTGTTTCCTACCCTGCCTTCTATATAAATATACCATCAATGAAAACTCTCAAATACAATTAGCCATATTTCAAAGAAATTAGAACATATAAAGCTAACCTGAACGCACATCATTGGGCATATAAAGCTTACCTGAACGCATATCATTGGGCATATAAAGCTTACCTGAACGCATAAAAAGCATATTTTGAGCATAAAAGGCATATTTTAAGCATAAAAAGAATATTTTAAGGCATAAAAAGCATATATATAAAGCATAAAAGCATATTTAACAAGCCTAAAGCATAAAGCATAAAAGCATATTTCAAAAAGAATATTGTCACAACCCTAATTATTAGGGTTGTGACAATATTCTTTTGGCTTAAAGAATTATTCTTTATGCTTTTTAGCAATAAAGCATATTTTTTGAAATAAAGAATATTCTCAAAATATGCTTTTAGTTAATCAAATAGTCCAAGTGACTGCAAATGAAATACAAACTAATTTTTATGGTTTGAATGAATGATTCAAGAGTTTTTAAGTTTAAAAACTAGGTGAGGAAATTACCTATATAACTTCAAAATTTCAATTCGGTGTGGTCAGGTATTATAATTTCCTTCATCCAATTATATAATCTGAGAAATTATTAGTTACAAATATCTGGCTATACAGTAGTAAATTACATAATTAAAGATAGCTGATAGCTGAAGAAATAAAATAAAAAAAGTAATAGAATGGTATAAATTCATATGTTTAATATATATATATATATATATTCAGGGAAACAACAGTAGGGATAAGAAATATAAATTATCAGACTATAGTCGGGATGAAATTAAGAAATTTGCAGAAAAGATCAGACTATAGTCAGGTATAAACTATCAGATTAAATAAAAAGAAAAATATGAATTATCAGACTATAGTCGGGTGTAAACTATCAGATTAAATAAAAAGAAAAATATAAATTATCAGACTATAGTCGGGTGTAAACTATCAGATTAAATAAAAAGAAAAATATAAATTATCAGACCATAGTCGGGTGTAAACTATCAGATTAAATAAAAAGAAAAATATAAATTATCAGACTACAGTCGGGATGAAATTAAGAAATTAAATTAAGGAAAATATCAGATTCTTGTCAAGTCTTTTGAAAAAAATGAACAAAGATATACAAAACATATGGTAAGAGACTAAAACTTCCTTAAATTGGGTATTAAAGAATAAATAACTCAACACGTGAATCAACATTATTTATTAATTTATATGACATAATATATGTACCTATTTTGGTTTCTTATTTTGGTCTCTTCTAAGACACCTTTCTAATCATGTGAACCCAGTCAGAGAACTGTCTGAAATGAAATCAGAGTTATCATCTTCGAAAGTGACAGTTCTCTAAGCTTTCTTTATTCATGAAGAAGAAAGTTTAGATTCACGCAAGTTTCTTTTGAGAGGGTGAGGATTTGGTGCATCAGTTCCACCTACCAGAGATATAACCTCTTCAATATTCTGGGATGAATCGAGGGGTGGAGCTGAAGACATATCTTGGAGGTCTACACTACCGAACAAAAGCTCAGATAATTGAGGATTCGCTAGAAGCCTTCGTAGATCAGCCTCATCATCATCCTCAGTTACTTCTAGCACGACATCTCCCTGCTGTATCTCGACATCTCCCTGCTCTATCTCGACATCTCCCTGCTCTATCTCGACATCTCCCTGCTCTATCTCGACATCTCCCTGCTGTATCTCGACATCTCCCTGCTGTATCTCGACATCTCCCGCTGTATCACGCCATCTCTCTGCTGTTTGTTTATCATATACTTTGTCAAATGGTCACAACATGACATAATAAACTAAATAATTCAATATCTCGTCGGCCAGTGACCAGTTCTTATCAAAACTAGTAACTATATAATGCCTTGACCCAATTAGAATGTGAAAATTATTAGTTCCTACATCAAAAAAATTACATTGACATAATCTTACCTTGCTGCGATCCAGATTCTTCTTTAGTAAAATCACCAATTACAAAATAATCCAATGACTTTGTACAATAATTGAAGTTGACTAGGGAAGATTCCCTTGCCCCTGCCCAGTATGCCCCACTGAATATCTTTTTACAATGATTTAATCTGACGCTTCTAACAAACTCTATATATCTTTGAAGGTGGCGTACGCCATTAGAGCCATCCTCCTTGCCAATAACTGCCCTCCTTAATTTAAAACTAGGGTTTGTTAAATAGTGTTTGAAATCCAATTCTAAATCATAATTATTAAGGGTTAACACCCAACGAAGAAGTTGGCTTGAAGAGGCACCTGTAGACATTGCTGTTGTTAATCGCTACCGAATTGTATTGAATGTCAATTTAAAAAGTAACATACGTCACATTTATAATCAAGAACTCAAAACAAATGAACATCTACTTAAGATGCGTATTGAATATTCATATATATTAATCCTATTACTACGTGGTTATGTTTCAATTTCATTTTTCAATAGTCATTACCAAACACGGATTATTTAATCACATATACGCAAACTCCAAACTTAAAATGATACCAAATATCGAGAATATATTTGAGGAGAAGCTGTACGCAAGGGGAAAATTTTATTTTTTATATTATTACACTATTTATTTTCAATATGAAATAACAATATTACATTTTAAATGCATTAATTTTATTTTGAAATCGTATCAACTGCTCACGACCAAATTTCAATTCATTCATTAAATATATTTGTTCCCTTTAACTCCCTCATGCCGATCGTGCGTTAATAACTTTATTTTATATATTATGAAATCGAATACTGATACATGTGTATCGGGGGGCGTGCCGCCCCCCGCACCCCCCTGCCAGGTCATTAATCAATCATGAAGTGTGCAGTACAACAAACTAGCGGATACAACAAACTACAGTACGAGAGTTTCAAAGTAACATTCATTTTATCTTGAAATGTTTTATGAGTTTTTATAAAGTAGTCTTCATATATTTATTTATAAGAGAGATTATTTTGAAATTCCCAACATAAAGGGCTATCAAAGCAGTCAAATAGATGATTAAAATATATTACTCTTTAATTGGAGTAAAATTTAAATAACCTTCATGTGTTAATTTAAATGATAACCTTAGTTGATACATTAGTATTTTTATGGTATTGAACAAACGATATTTATTTTGTAGACAGTGAGAAAGAAATGTAAGACCTTCAACAGCAAAGATGGCAACACTCTCCTGTCCGATTCAACTCCTCATCAGGTTAAAGTCCGGTTTGGGCATGTGCTCGGCTGTAATATTAGTAATAGGATTTTAAATTTAAAATTTGATTAGTATTATTTAGAAGTAGGTATCCACGCTGTAATGCATCCAGTCGAGTATATTAGGATATTTTGAAGCTTTCCAACCACTTGCATCTTCATTTGAGTGATTCTATTGCTTTTTATTCATCTTTTATGAAATTGTGCTGATGGCTGCGAAAGATTTTAATAGCTAAACAGTGTGGTTGGAGAATATTCAATAGTTGCCAATTAGTCATTTAATCATGAAGGACTTGAAACTGGAACGTTGATAAGAAAATGATCTAGCTATACAAGAGGTTAGTTCCATACCCACCTTCCATACGAGCAGGTTGACTGTTCAATTGTGATGCAGTATAGAGTGCTTCGTATTCAAAAACTTTGTGATTGATATTCGATTAATAATTCTCAAATTGAAATTTAGGAATCAAAGTTTGTGATATAGACTTGATCTGTACTTGACTATATAATTAATTTCTTCATGGTAGTGGCACTATAGATTAGTTCTCTTTAGAATGGAATTTATGTGGAATATTTAATTAATCATCATTTCGGTTATTTTTCTATTATTCATTTGCTTTGTAATTTCTAACTATTTCAGGATAAGACCTCCATTTATTACTTTTGTTTCTTGTTTATCTACCTATATATTTCACGTTGCCTTTAGTGTAAAGAAGTTTTTCATCTACCCATAAATAAAAATGACAAGTTTTAATAGTAATATTCCGTTTACTGTATTTAATTTAGTTTCTTTACTGTCTATGAACTATATGTGTCAAGCATTTTGATTTCATAACTGGATAGCAATAAGCATTCAATTTTTTTAATACTAGATAGGTGTGTCACATAAATCAGGAACTAATCTCTCCTTTAGAAAATATACTGATTAACATACCGAAGTATGTTAACATCCACTTTCCGAGTACTGTGAGCCAAATTATGTAACAGTGCTGCGCCGTTTCCCAAAATTAGTAATCAAGCATGTAAATTTGATTAAGTAATTAGTGTGAGCTTCTTATTCTTTTATATACAACTTATAAACATAAAGAGGTATCTTGGTTTTAAACCAGTAGTATTAAATATCGCTCAAATTACTATATGTGGTATTAGCCGTAATTCACTTACTATAACCTACTCAGTAATTACCTGGATTTGATTTTCTAATGTCAGACAGGTAAATTGCGGCTCTGCTAAATTTACACAACTTATTTCAGTCTTTTAAATCTTTCTGAACTATCTTATTTGTTCTGAAACGTTGCTATATTAAAAGATCTTATGAATTAGCAATTTTAGTAGTGTTTTGAAGCTATAATTTTTAATAATATATTTGTGGTTAGTCAGAAATAAGTTAATGTGATACAATTGCTCTGCTTTACCCTAGTGTGTATAAATTGACTATTTTCCTTTTCGCTATATTTAGAATATTTTCGCTACTAACAATTAAATTGTGGAAATAGCGTTAGGGTTACACACTTTAGCCATAAATATTTTCAATTTGTGTTAGATTGGCTCACGAGCCTCATTTAGTATGACCTCTTCATTTTCCTCTTAATCAGTGAGTGCAGCCACATGATGCTTGTGAATTTGTTAAATTCATTGGTCAGTGATTGCGCACACTAAGTCACTCTTTTGCATCAGTAAGCATTGTCAAGAAACGCTGATTTTTTTCATTAAATCATTTTCGTGACCGTCTTCTAACAAATGATCCTTTGTATTTTGTTAATCATTGAAGCACAAACCGTGGAATCCTGACAAGTTAAAACAGACAATAAAATTCATTTCCTTCAAATATAATAAATGAATATTGATTGGTACTTGTGAGTTATCTGTAACCACCATTTTTGGTTTCACAGGTACATTAGCAGTTCATTTCTGACTAATTGAATTGATAAATGTACTGATGTATGTATAATTGTATATTGGGGTGAGTTCCAACAACCCCCCCCCCCCCCCCCAACTTCCTTCAAGTCCTTTAAAAATCATGAACTGTTCACTACGACAAAATAGCGGATAGAGCAAACTGACTATCAAAAGAATGAATAACCCTCAAGTACCTTAATATTTTCGATTAATTATATTTTGGTTATCTTGACTATATATTTTAACTTAGATTTGAACTGTTCGTTATGCACTGATGAAAAAAAACTAGCATAATTTACAAGCCATCATTAAATTTTAGTTTAAGTCAAATATAAATTTCCACTATTCTGTCGAACAACGAAAAATTAAAGTTTTAATCACTAACCATTATTTTTAGTGTTTGTAACCATTTTCTTATTCTATTTATGAAGAAAGTGTCATTTGGAAAGCTTTCGTATGTCGTCTAAAAATTTATTCTAAAATAATTGTATAAACTAAAAATATAATGTAACATATCGTATTTTCAGGTTCATTCTCATATTCTTACACTCTCACATCCTCAAGTAGTATGAAAGAAACTACTAAGTTCTCGGATCAAACTCCACTAATGGTATGTACAATATTTATGATTGAATTGAATTTAATAGATAGTAAAATTTCATTTTATTTCTTTCATAAATATTTTAACCTAATGGTAGTAAATTGCTTGGTTTATTTAACTACCCTTGTATATTAACTCATTTTTGACATCCATGATGTGACTAAATGGTTAGGAACTTTTAAATAATATAGAAATGCTCGAAACATGCTAGTGAATATTAAAGATTAGTTCAATCACAATATAGTTTGTACTGAGCTAAGTTTAGTTTGTTTATCGTCGACAAATTACTATTTGTTTGAGTAAAATATTCACTTTACTTATATATTCTCTTCTTTTCAGATGGATAAATTAAAGAGTACTTTATTAGAGGGAGGTGTGGACGTGGAATTATTAGTTGCGGTACCGTCAACCGAGATATATCACTCTTCTCTGAATAGTTACAGTTTGAGTAAAAGGTTTGGAACTCGACAGCTGCTCAATTCATTCACGAAGTCTGTGAAAGCAGTCCAAGAAGAATATTTTGATGCTATCAAAAATTCTCAGAGGTTTTTATTCGCAAACCTAGAAGGGTGTAAGGAGATGGACCGGATAATTGGTGATGGTGCAGATGAGGTTCTGAGCACTTGCGAGCGCACTCCTAATTCCGTGATAATGAAGCAGAAGGATGGCACGAAGAAACTTTCTTGTCCATTCCATAAATGTTCTGTGGAAACATTTCGTCTTCGCAGGCATATAAAACAGAGTCATAATGACTTGCCATCATCCGACATTGATATCCTTATGAAGATGGTGATAGCTATGGCTGCTAATGGAGATAATGAATGTGTAACTGCTTCAAAAATTCCGCTCAAAACAAAGAAAGCCAAAGGAGATGAACGAACCAACTTAATAAGTCGAAAACACAATTGGAAATTATGCATATTGTGTGAAACACTCCAGCTAAATATGACTACACATCTACAAGCAACTCACAAAATATGCAGAGATTCTGATCCAGCGTCATACAGATCCTACCTTAACGACTCCAAAGTCGTACCTAAATGTTACCTGAAGAAGGTCAACGGCCGAATGATGATGATGGAAGAAGACGAGTTGAAAAGAGCTAAGGAAAACAATGAAGAAGTTATCCAAAAACAAACTGAAGTTCATGAAAAGTTGAAAGACTTAAGAGAGAAAAGAGAAGATGCTTACAAGAAGAAAAGTGATGCTATTACGGAGGACGATAAAGCATCGTCTGATATGATTTGGAAAGAAGCAGACTCACAATACAAGGCACTTAGGTACGGAGGTGTTCGGCCATATTCTGACAAACTATCCGTATGGAAAGACTCTTTCATGGCTCACCTAACTAAAAGAGAGTACTGTAATCCTAAACGGATGTGCAACATGGCCATGGACCTCCTCCTTAATTATGAGAAAGAAACTGGAAGACCAATAAAATTAGATGACATATTCGAAGCTAAAAATATTAAATTTATTCTTAATTCGTATAAATCAATTTTGAAAACCACTGCCACAAGCAAATTGAAATATCTTGGAGCCTTTAACTTATTTATGAAATTTATGTTCCTTGACGTAGACAGCCCTGAATGTACTCGCAGCATCAATTCCAATGATATTATGGTCAAAGATTTCAAATTCAAACAAATACAACAAGAAATTAGTAATCTGAAATCTATATTAGCTAAGAGTAAAGGCGCAGATCTGATTGTAACGAAGGAAAAGGCCAAACGGAAAATAATTACAAATGAAGAAATGCAAGCCCTTCTGTCAGAAGTTAGTCTTTCTCTGTCTACTTTACATACAGGTGTAATAGGGAAAGGAATAGTAGTCTCGGATTTGAAGGAGCAGGAATCTATCAGAGATAAATTGATTGCTGTTGCAACTATAAGACTTGCAAGAAGATCGAAAGAGCTCATAAGGTTGACAATCGAAGAAGTGGAGAAGGCACTGAAGAAAGAAGTTAATGGAATTATTTATCATGTCATAAATGTATATGACCACAAGAATAGCAAAAGAGGTCTACCGGCAACACTTGCATATACTGATACAGAGTTTCATGTTTTGAAATATTATATCAAACATGTTAGGCCAATCTTTATCAATAATGTGAACACGCCATATGTTTTTACTCGCATATTAAGTTCGACTAGATCATCTGCTGAATTAACCTACGTTGATCTCTTCAATATATTGAAGAAATTCAAGACCCGATCAGGAAAGACCATCAGCTCACGCACAATAAGGGGATCAGCAGTCACTCATTCCAGAATAATGTCAACATCAGAGGAAAATAAACGTGACATGGCAGTGTCAATGGGTCACACTATGCAGGTGCAGGAGAGTAATTACAACTACGAAGAGGTGAGTAACGCTAGCCTTAGAGTTTTAGCGAATGCTGTTTCAGCTGTTGACGAAACTCCTTCTACCTCTGTTGGTCCTGCTCTTGATGAAATTCCTACCTTAATTGCCTATGATGATGATACTCTTTCAACCTCAGCCTATGATGATGATACTCTTTCAACCTCAGCCTATGATGATGATACTCTTTCAACCTCAGCCTATGATGATGATACTCTTTCAACCTCTGCTGCTTTTCATGAGACTTCTTCATCCTCTGCTGCTTTTCATGAGACTTCTTCAACCTCTGCTGCTTTTCATGAGACTCCTTCAACCTCTGCTGCTCTTCTTGGGACTCCTTCAACCTCTGCTGCTCTTCTTGGGACTCCTTCAACCTCTGCTGCTTTTCATGAGACTTCTTTAACATTTTCTGCTCTTCTTGGGACTCCTTCAACCTCTGCTGCCTTTAATGAGACTCTTATCTCTGAGTTCACTGGAATTTCTAGTTCTTCAACTTCATTGACAGCTTCTACTCCACGAAAGAGAAGCTTGTCACATTCTGAGCTTGAAAGGACTCTACAAACATTAAGAAGTAAAAAAGTTAAGGTGAATGGTAACACGGAAGAACTCGAAAGGGAAATAATGATTGCCATTAAGAAAGCAAACTGCACCATGGAAATCTTTTAAACCAGCAAAGGCAATGTGACAATCAAGCCGTTACGGAATTTTCTTCCAGCAAATATATTTGCAAGATTTACATCTGCACAGATAAAACGTTCTCTAAAACAAAGCTTGACAAAACTTGAATAGATTGTTTAACTCTGTTTGGTATTCTGATTTGTAACGAAAAAGGGAAGACTCCAGCTAAATGCTTCATTTTATGTTTTATTTTTAGGTATCTAAGTGATACACTAGCTGAAATGTAAATTTTCTTACTTTTGTCTCTAATCACAGTGTTGTGAAGTAATATTTCTATTAGAAGAAAGAATTGTTATTCAATATACCTAAATAAATTATTAATTTAGTAAAATAATTATTTTTTTATCCTTTTCAATAACATTCCATAAAAAGGATACCTCAATTAACGATGAACAGTCAACTATAGATAACCAGCTATTCAGTTTCATATTTCGATCAAACCAGTTCCATTTATATAGTCGGGTGCTGAGAAATTGTGTCTGTTAAATTGTCAGGAGTGTTTAACATGATCATATCATGGTCACTGACTAAACCTTAACTGCACGAAAAATTCAGTCTGTAAATTAAAGAAAACACTAAGCTAAATTGGTGCAGTACGGGAGATTCTGTACAGCTAGCTAATATCTATAGAGTATCCGGGTACTGCAATTTAAATAATTTAGTCTGATAATTCCATAAATTTAATTTGTACGGTACGGTTTAGCCTCAACTCTTCGTCAGTTTAGCCTGGTCATTCCAAAAATTTGCAGTGTAAGAATTCCCCTTATTGAATCATTGAATCATCGCCTGTAAGGCGATAATTAATACTAATAATTTCAATAAGGAGTACACAATAGGAGCTGCCATTTTGTGTTACGCTTTACCTATTGTAAACTCTTACTATTCATTGGTGCGACTCTCCATTAGTTCTACTCTTTTGCAGTTTATTTCTTTATTTTTGATTGAATATAAAAATATATGTATATAGGGGGATGGGATGTGCTACCCCCCTAACCCCCCTGCCAGGTCATTAAAAAATCATGAAGTGTGCAGAACAACAAACTCCATTAAATCGAATGAGGAAATGCATCATACATATTAGCTAATATTAGAAATAAAGTAAAATATATACCAAAGTAAAAAAAAAATAAAGGTAAATATTGTATTATTTTAAATTGGTTTAGGTATCTATAATGTATATTTATGTAATATTTTTAATTTTAATCAAAAAATATAACGAGAAATAACACAGAAAGATGTAACTGTCGGACTAAAGACACGTCCCCATTGTAAACGGAGCTAGGACGTTTTGGTACCATATTTTTTATTCCCAGAGGAACCTTATTTTTTAAATTTGAAATGAGTTAAGACTACAAATTATAGCAGATAACAGACGTAGAATTATTTTCGAGAATTTAAAAACAGTTATGATCATTAAATGTAATAAATGCTTTCTTTATTGTGCAAGCTATTGTCTAAAACTGTTCACTATTTATTATTTTGGTTACCTAATACAGATTAAACTGTCTCAATTTGACATTTGACAATACAATTAGCCTTATTTCAAAGAAATTAGAACATATAAAGCTAACCTGAACGCATATCATATAGCATATAAAGCTAACCTGAACGCATAAAAAGCATATTTTGAGCATAAAAAGAATATTTTAAGGCATAAAAAGCATATATAAAAAGCATAAAAGCATATTTAACAAGCTTAAAGCATAAAGCATAAAGGCATATTTCAAAAAGAATATTGTCACAACCCTACTAATTATTATGTATACTGTATAGTATACTATATATGGTCTTTACTGTTAATAAGAAAGGGTGGGAAAAATTGTATATTATAGAAAATGTTCACTATATTATATAATAAATGGAAACTATATTACATTACTGCAATTATGATTGAAATAGTCCATCAAATTCAAAATAGTTTTTGGTTAAGTCTCCCCTCAAAAATGAACATCATAGAAAACGAACAATATTTGAATTAGTCCCCCCTATTAACTTTCAATTTCAGTGACATCACGCACCTACCGTCTCTGATTGGTTCTCATTTTCCCGCGGTCTCTCTCCACTCAAATTATTGTGCAGTGGTGTCCACACAGTATTGGAACATCTTCTACTTTACTGGTCTGTGCCTCAGTTACTCGCAAACCTTCACAGGAGTCTTATGCAGCGTGTCAGATTATCAAACTTTGAAAGGGATTTTCTATTAGTTCAGAGATCTAAAAATCTTGTAATTCAAAAACCTAAGGCGTTTACAATTTTGAAGCTACGGCATTGCGATTTTTTGCATCCGATTCTCCCCGGAATTCTCTACAAACTCTGGGAGAGTTTTATTTAATTTTCGAATTATTTTTCAAAATATTGAATTTTGAAATTTATATTTTTTTAATTTTTGTTTTCACTAAATATTTCGATAATTCGAAAACCAATTCGAAAAATCAAAAAAACTCTTCCACAGCTTGTAGAGAATCTTGTGGAGAATCGAATGCAAAAAACCATAATGTCATAGCTACAAAATTGTATTATCCATTTTTTAATTTACACTGTTCGAAATTTGTTCGAAATTCGAATAACTCGTTTTCTATGGGTCGAATCGAAAAAATGTCAAGACACTGTAGCGTTGTGTGCATGCACACGACGTCGTACAATTAGGTCCTGTTCGACCTGATATGGTATCAGGATTTTGCAAGTAAAATTGGGCACCACCTACTGTATAGTAGGAAAAATAAAATATTTGAATGAATAAGTTTAATTGGATAATTGACAGAAAAATATAAATACTTGAGCTGATCACCAAAACAATATTTACAAACCTAAACTACCTATTTAACCCTAGAATAAACACTTAAATTTAAATTGATCAGGAGTAAGTTTGTGGTAACTTGTGCTGGAGGAGGGGGGGGGGGGGTGTTAGGATTCACGCTAGTCAGTCTTCGTGAACTTCCATCAACAAACTGGAAATTCTTTGTGAAGCCTCCACTGAAGACTGTGGTCTGCTATGAATCAAGGGAGTTTAGTCTTCAGGCCCCAAGTACGAGAGCTCCTGCGGACCAGGACAAAACAGAACATTTAACTTCTATAAGTTTAATTAAATAAAGTAGTTATACGAAGTTAGCGAATATGGGAAAGAGAATTGAAGCAGGTGCTAATCAGAAAGAGCAGAGGTTATTTTAATCTATAGACAGCGATAGTCATCGTGCATGTCCTCAGAACCTTGTACTTGCAAATGATTGTATGCCCGAATGTCACTATGGACCGGTGCACCATAAGCGTTCCTTGGTCAGAGTTGTTTAGATTTAAACCAGCTCAATCCAATACAGCACCCATAGGTTCAACTAAACCCACTCACAACATAATACAAATAATACATAGTTTAAATTATATATCGGAAATATAGAAATCTAGTAAGCATAGAAAGATTTACAAGAGTAAATAAGAAACTCACCACTAGGGAGCACAAAACTAGATTCAGTTTTCAGCCTGACCCAAATCAAAGTTCCATCAACACTGATAAAAAGTTATTACGGAAGTGTGAGAGAAATTTACCTGGAAATATGCATAAACTTTACAGAATTTGAAACAATCGACAGGAAAGTAGCAAAAATAGAAAAAGACGAGAAATTTAATATTTAAAGTTGCGTGCCTATTAGGAATATTTAATCACGTTATCCGCTTCAGTTTTGACAGTGAACTTAATGTTTATTTATCTATAATTTATTTTATTTTTATTTATTTAACAAGTATATTTAACAGATTGACAAGATAAAGAAAGAGTTACTAAGTAAGAAGATGGAATAGACACCAAGAGACACTTCACTTCTTAACTTGACACAGGTTAAAAACACAATGAACGCCTACTAGAAATTGAAGCTAGAATTTGGATCACTTCAGGGAACTAGGCATCTTTTTCTTCTTATTCAATAAAAAATAGTAACTTGGATGAGTAAAGAGTTGAAAAATCCAACACTTCAACACAAAAACATCTTAGAATTCATTTTATAAATGTGTGTACAGTGTTTCACAACCGTAGCTTCAATAATAAAAAACTTTTCAAAATCTGGGAACGGTACCCTTGAATGAACAGGGGTTTTTACAAGTTTAAAAGTATAAGTTTATTATAAGTGATATAGGTGATCACTCTGCGATTCACTACAAATAACTGACACTAGAGAGATTTACACAGACTTTTATATAATGATAAACAGGAAACAATTATACAACATGAGTCATAGCTAGAGCCAGGAAATGTTATAATAATACAATTATGCTGAGTTGTTAAAATACATCAGCTGAAGAAAACATATGCAAAATATATACAATAACTAACTGTGACTATATTAATACATTATCACCATGCAACTTATTTTCTAAACAAATTTAAATCTTACTTAAAAATGGTCCCACCTTCACTTCCCCATTAATTCTTCGCCCATCTACACTTCTCCCACTTTTAATTTACCACTTTTACTTCCCCCATCTTCACTTCCCCCACTTTTACTTCACTCACCTACACTCCCCCCACGCCTTCACTAACCTCACTTTCACTATACCACTACCTTCAGTTCTCCCACTTTCACTTCCCCCACCTACATTTCTCTTGCCTTCACTAACCTCAGTTTTACTACCTCCACATTAGGTTCCCCCACCATCACTTCCCTTGCTTTATCTTCCCCCTAATTCTCTTCCCCTTTCTTCGCTCCCCCCACCGTGTATTGCCCCAACTCTTACTAAATATAAGCAAATTGAGGCACACAATGAAAACAAGGGGAACAAAATATAAAAGACAATAATAAGTTGTTTAGTTTGTGGTATCATGCATACCGACTTTGCTTATATCTAATTATTGACTCACTCACTATAAGGAAGGACAAACAGAATTATAATATGACTTGTGCCTTTTCCTGTTAAAATAAAGGAAAAGATTTAATATTCTATTAATTTATTATTAATTATTGTTTAGACTGTTTTGCTTAGGTGGTATCCACTCTACAAACCTTTGTGTTAAAAGATCTCCTTTTTCCTTCTGTTTACTTTTATAACTACCAAGAAATTAAATATACTTTACTACTAACTTGAGGATAATTATAGGTCATCGTCAAAACCATTTTGTTACCAGTCATTACTTTCAATGAATTCAATTAAAATTTATTTTTCTGCATAGTCTAATTTATTTTAAAAATGAATAAAATACATTAAAGAATTGAATAAAAACAGGAGAATTCAAATACCAAGTCAATATATTCCCGTGCGTATCATAGTCACATTCTTCATGTTTAATACCCGTCGTGTAAAAGCGGACACCAAACAAATGAATAAATAAACACACGAGGGAAATTATTAGAATAGATTGTTTTGGTTACCTAGATATACAATCCAGACAGATTATTTTGATCGAATTAAATTATTGACACCCCCCATAAATAGTTTGTTGTTTATCTAAAAACCATTGGGCAAATTCATCTGCCGAGGAAGATCGGAATCGAGGAGTTTGTTCCGCTCGTGCATCTTGTAAAGATGCCACTTAAAATCCAAATTTACATTTCTGTTGAATATAGATTTAGTAAAGTCTAATTCACTTTTTCTTGCAGAATATTTTACTGAAAGTGTGCAAAATTTTACTATAAGTGCACAAACAAGTTTTTAGTATCTGTCACTAAAAATTATGCTTAAAGAAAACGAAGAACACACTGAAGGAAAAAATTAACAGGAGGAACAATTCGATTGTTATTATTTTTCAGTGTCATTTTAACAAATGTTTTTTATGATTTTTATTAATGTTTTTTTAATAAACCATTTTATAAACGGTGAAAAGTCATAAAAAACATGGTTTAAATATCATAAAATTGGAAGTCTAACAAAAGTGCGCAAACAGGTTTTCAGTATCAGTCACTGAAAATACTGCTTCTAGAAAACTATCAGATAAATTCAGTTGAAATTTTGTACAGAGCTAGAAAAAATATTGAGAAACAAAATGCGATTTTCCAATTTGTTTTAAGTCTAATAGTTTTTGAATTACAGCCTTTGAAACTTGGGTATCGTTTTTTTGGGACACCCCGTATAGTAATAATCATTTATTCCACTCGTATAAGAATTGGTATTCATGCTACCACCTGTTAACATAATATTTCGCCTAGTTTCTGAATATTACTCAAAGCATGACAGACCACAGACAGACAGACAGACAATTAAAGATAAGGAAACAATTTATGGGGGAGTGGGGGGAGGGGGTGATGGTGGTAGCATCTTATGCGAGTGGAATGAATGATTAGGTTGATTTTAGTAATTGTTTAAAATCTGCAGTGACAATATAATGAACTATTTGCACCCTCTGTCATACATAAATTTATATACTCTATGAATCTATGGCTCTCTATACTCTGAGTCTATGGCTCTCTATACTCCATGAGTCTATGGCTCTCTATACTCTATGAGTCTATGCTATAATATATTCGTCATAATTCAATCAATAAAATTATTTATATCTGACAGCATGGACCATAAGTATGGATCGTTAAATTACACAAGTATTGATAGCGATACAATTGAGACCACGTTGTTTAAATAATTCGAAATATGAACATTTTATTAAGTTGGAAATATTTTGACAAAAGCAGAGACAATGATATTATTCAAAAATGCATTCATTATCAAGAGTACCCATAAACTATAAAAAGTCACCTACCATACGATTTGGCATGCTAATAAATCCGTTAAAATTCAATCAAACTCTCTAATTTTAATAGTTTCACCAAATGGATTTGACATGTGTTGCAAATTTGAAAGTGCTTCTGAAATATTTATCAGAACAATGTTGTGTGTTCGAATCGTGCTGTTCGAATTCATTTCCGTCGTACGTGAGATCAGTGAATATCCGAATCCTGAAATTGGAACAATGAGCAATGGATATAATAATTACTTAGCTTCCCATTTTAAGAAATTAATTACATATGCATAGAGTATTATATTACAGTCTATAATTCAGTGTATCCACCAAAAATGTAGCCAATGACATTTGATAATAGAATTATGTGTATTTTATTAATTATTACCTTTAGAATTACATGTCTTTGGCAATATATATTTTTGTTGATTGTAGAATGATGAACACTTACGTTGAATGTTGAGTTTAGTCATTATACGTGTTCTTCATTCGACGATGATATGAATTAAATTGGTAATAATAAATTAATTAAAATTATATAAGATAATGAAAGGGAGATATCTTCATATGTTTTGACATTATTATTAGTAAAATCTCTTAAAAATACTCAAAATAAGAAAACAGTCATTAATAAATTTCAATTTAGTTTGAATATTTTTAATTTAATTTTTTCATTAAAAAGTCAAAAAACATTTCATTATTCGAAATATTTATTCCTTGGTTGAGCCAGTGATTAGTTCTCTTTTTTGAAAAAAAATCTAGAATATGAATGCATATCTATAATATTTTCAATTATTATTATAGAAAGATAATAAAAACATTTCATTTTACTGAATTCTTTCCGATTTTATTGTGCATAAGGTAGAATTTGTAAACTAATTTACTTCGAGAAGATGTTCATGCAAATTTAGGTTTTGAACATTTCTGTTGTAATATAATTGAACAAATCTATTCTTTTGCAGCTGAAAACAGAAGAAAACTTCAAAATGCTATTTGACCAAAGATACGAAGGGCGAAATTGTGATCGCTTTTGTAACTTTAGAAAGTCTCTTACAAAAATACTGCAGAACTTAATTATTACTCGAAAATAAAAGAGATTCTCAAGAGTCGCAGAGAAAAAACGTACAATGTTAGGAAATTTAAATTTGTATTCCAGTGTATTAAAATTGTAATA
Source organism: Caprella mutica (assembly GCA_947561585.1). NCBI lineage: Eukaryota > Metazoa > Arthropoda > Malacostraca > Amphipoda > Caprellidae > Caprella > Caprella mutica. The sequence continues at coordinate 111,017 of CANNZV010000511.1, read as the reverse complement.
TTTACACAATAATTAATAATATAACAGCTTGCAAATAATTGGAATGACTTACTAGCATCATTTTTTATTTAATGTATAATAATATGTCAAATATACCTCAATAAAAGGAAGAATATTGAATGAGATTTTTTAATACCATAAGAAAGGAACTTTTATGAATTTTTACATTTATGGACTTGTAAGACGCTGGGAGTGTTACCGTCGCCGTAATTAGTCCGTTAAGGTTAACGGTTAACCTTGTGTGTCAAACTGTAAAGCCGTAGTTAGTTCGTTGAGGCGATGTGTGATTCCAGACTGAGGTAACAGTCTTACAAATAACTCTTATAGCAGCATATCAAGAAGAATGAAAACAATAAGAGATACCAGATTATTTATCTCAAAATTCTTAGAAACCAAAAAATTTTTACTACGCTAAATTAAACGCATATACGACACTTTTGTTGCCAAACTTAAACATAAAGTTGCATTCGTCGAAATAAACACTTTTTATTCAATAAAGGTATGATCTAAAATATTAATTTTCAAAAGGAATATAATGTTTGGAGTGTATAATCATTTCCATTGTAGAAAACGCATTTAGTACTAAATCAAATAATGAATATACAATGAGTCATATTTTAATGAATATAAAAATTTAATAAAGAAATATTGATTAGAGGGGTAACTGACCTATTTCTTAGAACAGCCAGAGACCGCTACAGACTCATGAACCATACATATATGGAATCATGAACACCATACAATGGAAAAAAACAGAGTTTTCCGATAAAATTGAACATGACTGACAATTTGTCCCGTCATGATCCGTTATTATTGCAGTACATCAGAACTTATTTTGTGAGTTTGATTTATATTCATAGTTACTAATTTTATGTATCAAACGGAAGGAATCAACTGACTTCATAAAAGTTGAATTTAAACTTTCTTTGAAAATATAGTATTTAAAAATAAATATCTTAAATAAATTATATATTATAAACCTAAATAAATATAATTGACAATATCTGTTGATCTATACTCTAAAATGTATTTCAATATATTCCATATTTCAACCAACTTCATTATAAAATCAAATGTTCAAATTTCGAAAGATGGTCTATCAACAGAACTTTAGACCAATTTTCAAATTCTAAATTTCAAACTCTTTTCTGTAGTTGAAAGGTTCTTTAACCTCTTGGAGAAATAACACAATTGAGATGAATTAGACACATTTACAATAATTGTTCATTTACAGGATTATTAACAAAAATTGGTGGAATATTACTATTATAATTTAATTAAGGTTTGATTTCTATAATATATATATAACTCATTTATCAAACAAATCACTTTAAGTGCTTTCAAAGCCGGTACATTTTTACATTTTTGTTGTTATCTTCAATCTGTTGGTAGGGCAGAGCGTGGAGCAATAACGGAAATTGTAACGTTGGTAGGTTTTCTCTGTTAGGTATCACAGCTACTCCCTTCATCAATCATATTCCTCAGGGCAAGAACTGTGACACCAACTAACGGCTTTGGGAAAACATGTGCTGTTTTTACACATAAAATAAAATTTGAATTCTAATAGTATTACAATAATTTTTGTCCAAATACAGAGTGATTTTGTGTTATTGGAAGGAAGTGTAGAAAAAAAAGGACTGTAATAGAAATAATTCTATGGTAATGTATAATCTTGATGATCCGACATTGTTATAATTGCACATTCGTAAATTGGAATTCAGAAATATGTTTAACGAAAAAAAATTATTGTTCAACTTAAAATTACATTGATAATAATAATTGGGAACACTGCGAGTGTAGAAGGAAAGACAGGAATTGCAAACGGGGAATGAAAGAGTATTATGAGGTGATGAAAATGATGAAATAATTTGTGTATGGAGTGGAAAACGCATTAATAGAAGGAGTGGATGGGAGTATGAATGAGTTTCAAAAAGCTTATGCAAAAGAAACGAAGAAACGGCAGATGAACACCTGAGAAGAATATATAGGAGTATAATTATAAGATAACAATGGAGATGATAGAACTAACACGGAAGAATGAGTCTGTTAAAGGTAAACTAATGATTAAATTAAATATTTCAATTTATCTTTAATCCATCTTGATTGGATTTAAATATAGATTGAGCAGGTACAGTTATGGAATTGGTACGGAAAGAATTTCGAATGCAGATGAATCCCTTACAGCGTACGATCTCTACAAAGGACAATTTTGAATTATATGGCTTAACATATTTTTAATCAGTCTACCAAGTATTTAGTCAAACATTTATTATATTCAGAGGTATTACAATTTATAAAATTGCAGTAAACACTTTAAGTATTGTTTTCGTATTCTAAGTATTTTGATCTAGTTGCCCTGTCCCTATAAATTTTCTTTGATTAGATAACTTGTGTAGAATATGAAAAGAGGTGTAACTATTCTATATTTATATAGAATAATTTCAATTATACCTAGCTTATTATTTTGTACATTTATGAAAGTAAGTAATATAAATATTATAATATTTTTGTTAAATTTTTCATTTATAGTTGTCAGAGATTGCTTATCTTCATTAACGTTTCATTGAAATTCTGATAATTTTTTTTTTTAATCCCCATCTAATCTAAATAATGTATCGTTTCCACGAACGCTTTTTTTGGCGTTCTAAGAGCTTTACGGTCTTTACCTGTAATTAGATTGATATACACAATAGAAAAAAGTATTAGGAACAAGTTACAGTTTGTTATAGTAATTTAACTAATTTATAAACTATTGATTCCGTTAAATAACTATTATTTTGGCTAAGAAAACATGAACATCATTAAATATCTAATTACCTCAATAACTCAATATTATGATCGTTATAGATTCAATGCATAAAAAAAAATACAAATTAATTTTATTTCAAAATCAATCATTGCTTGTATTTTATCTCATAAAAATGTTGATGAAAAATTAAATACGGAAAAACATTTTGTATTGGCAGCAAATATGTAACAGAATTCTTTCCCATACGGATTTAAGCAATACATTCAGGTAATGAGTATTTATTAAGATCTGTTTTAGACACTAATCACCTAATTTCCATTGACACTTGAATTCATTAGCTTCTACTACACTTGCACTCCCTGTAATATTATCAAGCTGTACTGGGAATATTAAAGGATGATTACATTTCCTAATTGTGCCAGAAATAACAACTTGGTATTATTTTGTACATTATATAAGTAAGTTATATAAATATTGTAAGAACAATAATCTGTGATTGTTTACCTTCATCAACATTTCTTTGAAATGCTGTTAAAGAAAACTTGCAAAATTTACATCTTCAACTTTAGTAAATGCTGCGTCAGCCATAGCGCCCATTGATTGGCATAAAGGACACTTTTCTGGTACATGTATTGTCTGTTGTAAGGGACTTGCCTGTGATGTGATGTGAAGAGTAACAGGAATGGAAAGAAAATGTGAAAAATTATAGACAAACTGAACAAAACAGGTGAAGGAATAAATTTTATGGAGAGAATGGAGAAGAGGTGAAATTGATGAGGGAGGGGAGGGGGCTGATTGATTGATGGCTTGAAATATACCAGATATATGAGAATAGAGTGATTAACACACGGAGTGAAGAAAAAAGAAGAGCCTAAGGGAAGCAGAGAAGGGAGGATATGAATTAAGTGATGATTGAAAGAAGAAGGTTAGAGAGAGAGAGATATATGGAAGTGGTCTTGATTATGAGAGTTGTGGATGGAGGATGTATGATTTGAAAAGGAGGATGTGAAAAAAATATAAAAGATAACTAAAAGCGGGAAGCAGCCATTGCCAGATAAGACGAAGGAAAAAAGTTTATAAAGCTTTTAGGATAAGGTGTAAGTGGATTGGATGATAACAATGCATCACGAGGTGTTGGATAATGATGTGATTGGTGATGGATGGCGTCTGAGCATCGCTATATTGCCCTTTTTAATGTTTGTTGCTAGAAAGAAAATCTGGTAGATGTGGGCTGAAAATGAATAGGGAGAAGAGTGTGTATATGAATTTCATAGGAGATATTATTGTTATTATAAAGGGATGTGAGTGAGGTGATGTATTTGAGAGTGACTGTGATTGATTAAGAGGGACTGCTTTAAGAAGATCAGAGAATAAAAAATAGGAATCATTGAGAAGATAGCAAATGTACAGTTTTCTGTACTAAGTAGTGAGTATGAGATGTTGTTGATAGGGAAGACGGTATGGAAGGGTGGGCAGAGCTGAATGTAACCTTCTAAGGTGGGACGCCACCAAGTCGGCGGAAGGGGATTTCGCCTGAGGTTTCCTCAGAGCGACTGAACTCCCACCAGGCTTTGGTGGGAGGTGCAGGGGGCGGGGCGCAAGTTGCGCATCCCGGAACTCCACTGATTGCAACAGGGGATCCCCTGCCTTGCCAGGAGGGGAGTCCCCCTTCGAAACATAGACGGGAAGGGCCCCATTGGGGACCATGCTTTGACAGCCACCGATGGCTCGTTGATCCTGAGGACGATAATGGCGGCTGTGTAAGCACAGCTTTGTACCATCCACCCAAACCCTGCGCTACAAGGTGGAGGTAAGAAGGGGGGTAGGGGGGAACTTAATAGGAGGAGGCAGAAGTGGAAGAGAGATAGGAGAAGTAGGCGAGATAGGGAGGAGAGGAGGGATGAGAGGGGGGGGGGGGACTGTGGACAGGGAGTGTCGGTAAATGAGGCAAATAGGGATAGACTGAGGAGAATGGTGGAGAGAGTAAGGAGGCAGGGATGGGAGTTGGTATACCTGACCGAGCTGAGAGCAGAGAGAGATGGGAGAGGACGAGTGAAAGGCAGTGCTGGTGCACTCTAAGAGGGCGGGGGTGCTCTTGAAGGGTGAATCTATGGAGTAGTGGGTGGAGGAAGAACAGAAGAAGTGGTTCGGTGGGAGAGTGGCGACGGTTGTGGTGGAAGGTTTCAGGGTGGTATCGGCATACCAGCCGATATGGGGAACAGATGATAAAGTTATGACAGAGTATAGGAGTGCGTTGGAAGACCAGTTGGCTATGGGGAGCAAGGAGTGGTTGATAATTGGGGGAAACTTTAATGCGAATGTGGGTAGGGGAAATACGAGAGAAAGGGTATGTGGGAAGTATGGGGTAGGTAGGATTAACGAGGCGGGGAGAGATCTGTTAGATTGGTGAGAAGAGAATGAGTTGGTGTATGGTTTAATTCTTATGGGGCATAGGAGAAGAAGGACGTGTTTTAATAGGAGGTGAAGGAGGGGTATGAGCTTGACGGATTTGTGGTGAGGAAAAAGGGGAGGCAGAAGATGGTGGAGCGTATGAGTACGGGGAGTGAATGGAGTTTGTCGGATCACCGACCAAAAGTGATGAGAGTGAGGACGAAGAGGAAGAGATGGAGAGTGGAAGGGACCCCATGCAGAGCGCCGATAGTGAGATGGGAGGTGCTGAAAGAAAAGTAGAAGAGAAGCGAGTAAAAGGAGAGGACGCGTGTGCTGAGGGAGGAGATGGAGGCGGAGGGGCAAGGAGGTGGTGAATGGGAAAGGGCAAGTGGGGAGGGTGGTAAATCCGTGGATGATAGGTAATGAGTAGCAGTTGGAGAGGTTGACTGGAGAGGTTACAAGGGCAGTTGAGTCACAAGGAGTCACAAGGAAACGGGATCACACAAAAGGCGCCTTTCGCCCATCCGAGGGTGATCCCAGTGCAGCAAGTGCACACTTTTGACTCTCCCTCAATCCCCTCATCCCGTGCATCAAATCTAGAACTTGTTGCACAGGCTTCACCACCATAGAAGTCAGGGTTTTAGACTCTATGATGGATCACTCACTCCCCACCAGACCCCTAAGAAACACACCTCTCTGAGAGATGTGCTCCTATTCTGGGGGTCAGGATTTACCAGATTAGTTCAGTAAAACCCCCACCACACACACGCAAGCGTGCATGTGGAGGCGGTAAGACCTTAACCTTTCTTGCCACGGGAAGGCTTTGGGATTGCTCTCAACTTGAAAGGAAAGGAATTATATCAACCTACGTATAATCCTATCTACGTTCCTCTTGAAGGACTCGACAGAGGGTGCATTCACCGCCTCACTGGGAAGGGCATTCCATACACTGCATACCTTCACTGTCATCAAGTCACGGAACTTGTTGGTGCGGAATCTTGGCACTTCCAATTTGTACCCATGATTTCGGGTGGGGTTCAGGTTGAATGAGAAGATCGATGTCGGGTCAAGGGTGCTATGACCCCGAATGATCTTGTAGGTCTCAATCAACTGACCACGGAGACGTCTTTGCTCAAGAGTTAGGAGGTCAAGGTCAATCAGCCGCCTCTCGTAACCCTTGTTCCTGATCTCAGGCACTAACTTGGTCGCTCGGGCTTGAATCCTCTCCAAGCGCTCCACGTCGCACCTATATGTAGGAGACCAGAACTGCACTGCATACTCCAAATGTGGTCGAACCAACGTCTTGTAGAGGGTCATCACCGTCTGTCTATTTCGGTGGATAAAGACCCTCTTAATATAGCCTAGCATCTTTTGAGCTTTCCTCTCTGCAGCAATACACTGGGCTCCAAACTTAAACTCAGAGGTCATAAGGACCCCTAAATCGAGCTCCTGCTGAGTTGGAGAGACCAGTGTTCCCAGGAGACTGTAGTCGACGCGGGGATTTTGCACCCCAACATGTAGTACTTTGCATTTTCCTACGTTGAAGGGCATCTGCCACCGCTCAGACCACTCTCCTATCCTCACTAAGTCTCCCCTCAGCTCATCCACTGCATTAGGATCGGTTGCGTCAACACCCAACTTGGTGTCGTCTGCAAATTTGCTCATCTTTGAGATGATACCATCATCTATGTCGTTAATATATATGAGGAACAGCAGAGGTCCTAAGACTGATCCCTGAGGCACACCACTGGTCACTGTAGACCACTCGGATGGTATGCCTCCGACCACGACTCTCTGCCTCCTATTGCATAGCCATGCCTCGATCCAGTCAGCAACCTTGCCGACAATGCCGAGAGCTCTTACCTTCGTCATCAGTCTCCGGTGTGGAACTTTGTCAAAGGCCTTCTGGAAGTCGAGAAACACGACATCCACAGACCCAGACCTGTCGTAGGTACCGAAGATGGTATGGTAGAACTCCAGCAGATTCGTGAGACACGACCTACCTGATCTAAAACCATGTTGAGAACCAGTCAGCAGCTCGTTACGCTCCAGGTGATCAACAATCCTATCCTTGATCATGGTCTCTAAAACCTTGCCTGAAACGCACGTCAAACTCACGGGTCTAAAATTGCTGGCCTGGTCCTCTGGTCCCTTCTTGTGAATGGGACATACATTCGCTGATCTCCAGTCAAGCGGTACGTCACCAGTCTCTAACGAGATCCTGAAAACCTCATACAGATGGGGTGCCAAAGCAGCCGCCACGTATTTCATCACCTTGGGCAAGAAATCATCAGGACCTGGGGACTTGTGGGAGGAATGAATGTCTTGTGAGACTCGGGGTTAGATTGAGATTGAGGCGGAGAGGGAATGATACAAGAGTGAGAGAGAGTTGGATGAATGGAAGAATGTGGTGAAGAGTAGTAGAAAGGAAGTGAAATGATTTTTGAGAAGGTTTGAGAGAGGATGGTGGGAAGAAAAAATTAGGGACTGCAGAGAGGCGAGTGAAAAGAGGAAGATTGGGGATATGTATAAATGTTTGAGGAAGTTGGGTACGAGAGTTATGAAAAGAATGCATTGGAGTATGATTACGGTGGATGAGTTTAAGGAACATTTTGAGAGAGTGTCGTGTGAAAGGTACGAGGAGGATCCTAGTGTGGTTGAGAGAGCGAAAGATCTGAGAGGTGACGCGAATGCAAGGGAAGCGAATGAGTTTTTGAATGAGAGTCCGGAGAGAGAGGAGGTTATGAAAGAGATGGAAGAGTCAGCGCCTGGTGAGGATGTTTGAGACGAGATCAGATAAATTGGAAAGATGTGTGAAGACTGGTTTGGTTGTGCGGCTGTTTAAGAAGGGTGAAAGGAATGATAGGAATAATTATAGAAGAGTGTGCTCGTTGTCTATGTTTAGCAGGGTGCTTGCGAGAGTGATTGCGAAGAGGCTTGGATGGTGGGCTGAGTGGGTGGGAATTCTCGATCGATGAAAACCAAGCAGGTTTTCGAAAAGGTAGGTCAACAGCAGATGTGGTCCAAATGATGGTGCGTATACTAGAGGATGTGGATGAGTTAATGATTGGCTAAGACGAATGAATTTGAGACGCGAAAGTGGAATGCCGTGGGTGGAGAATGAGAGACCGGTAATTGCGAGATTGCTTGATTTGGGGAAGGCGTACCCTAGAATTAACAAGCCAGCTCTTTGGATGTTGCTCGAAAGGTACGGAATAAAGAGTGCATATTTGGACATGGTGAAAGATTTGCATGAAGCGACTGAGTACAAGGTGCATGGAAGAGAAGGGTTGAGTGATAGTTGATGCCTGCGAAGGGTTTGAGAGAGGGTTGTTCCAAGTCCTACATTCTGTTCAACGTATACCATCAAGCTGTCATGAGACAGGCAAATGCCGAGCGGATGTTACGCGGTGGACAGATTGGTGTGACGTCGAAGCGGATGCCTGGTGGTTTGTTTGCGGGGGTAAAAGCGGGGGAGAGGGGTAGTGTGGAAGCTGTATGTGTGAATCAGTATTTGGCTTTGTTTGTGGATGATACGACTGTGTTGGGTATGAGTGGAAAGATTGAAAGTGGTGTGAATGTGATGAGCAAATGGGATGAGCGTAATGATGATAAATAAAAGGTGCTTGAGTTCAGTACGAATGAGGGAGCAGATTTGAGAGTGCTAGATAGTTGGTTGGGTAGGATCAAGAGAGCGATTAGTTTGTGGTGGAGAGTGAAAGGATGGTTGAAAGGGTCGAGAATGTCTAAGAGGTTTCAGGCGAGAGTGATTGAGGCGTGCGTTGAGAATAGTTTGCTGTATGATTGTAGTGCGCGAACGTGGTATAAAAGGGATATTGATAGGTTGCAAAAGTGGATGGATAAATGTTATAGGTATGGGTGGATTGAAAGAAACGGGTAACCGTTGAGTTGAGACAAATGGAGACGCGAGGAGTGAATATGTGTGACGTACGAGAGTTGTTGGAATTGAGGTATGTGAGATGGATGATTGAGAAGAGAGTGCTTGAGAGGATTGGTCATGTGGTGAAAATGGGAAATGAAAGGTTGACAAAAGCGTGTATGTTTGGATGGTATGAAGGTTTGGCAGGGACGGAGAAAATGGGCGGGAAAAAGAGAAAGACTGTGTTGTATTGGATGCGACTGTTGAGAAAAAGTGGGACTGACTAGATGGATCAATCTCTAATGACAGAGATGGATGGAAGGAAGTGGTGCGAAAGAGGATGAATCATGTGTATGAATGGGAGCGACAGAGAGGACACATGTATGATTGGAATGGTGGAGAAGTGCAAATGGAGTGGAATGTGAGGCATGTGAAAGATATGGTATGCAGGTATAAGGGGTGTGGGAAAGTATGCAAGTCGAAAATGGGTTCGTCTGTTCAGCAGAAAAGAATGCATAGTGCGGCGGATGAGAGGGTTAGGTTTGAATGTGGGATGTGTGGTATGAATATGGTGACTGAGGGTGCGAAAGTGAATCATGAGAGGAGTTGTACGGGGGAGCGTGTGGGGGATATAGGTGGGAGTGTGGGTGTCGAGGGGGAATTATGCTTGTCATATTAGTAGCTGTGGGGGGAGAAGGCTGTGGGGGGGGTGTAGACCGGGGTAGAGGTGGGGGAGGGAAAGGTGTGGCGGTGTGGCTGTGCGGGCTGTGTTGACGGGTCCTATCGCTTACCAACATGGCGAGACACCAGAGGAACTGTCGGGTATGGGATCCGGAGGGCGGGCCAAGCCCTCACGGGGGCCGATAGGATCAAAATGGAAATGGAGTTGAATGGAATTAATGTAATCGTATGGAGTGAAAAGAAGAAGGAGAGGTTGGAAAGTGATAAGATGGGGGAATGAGTGGTGAGGAATGAGGAAGGCAAGAAGATGGATGACTGGTTGGTGGTGTGGAGGAGGAGGTGGAAGGCGTAAATATGGAGGAGGATGTAGGCGTGAAATGAAGGAATGGAGAAGAAAAAAGAACGATGCCGATAGTAAGGTAAAATTCTGACATTTGATCGTGATATTATACGGTCCACGAAAAATTATGAAATGCTCAAGGGGTCTACGATCTAAAAAAAAGGTTAGGAACCCCTGTTTTTATACCATTCATAATAGTTCAGTTGAGAGTAGAAGGCTTTCATTGTGCTTTTTTATGATACTTTTTCATTTCAAATATGTTGCAGTTATTTAAAATAAATCTGTAGTCATATTCAAATTAACCATTTTGCCCCAAGAAACACTACTATTTAATATTACAGCATTCACTCAATGAATAGAACTTTCCCCAAAATAGTTACAAAACTATGAACGAACTGAGAACCCAAAACATGTGCATCATAAAATATGTATTTCCACATCTAAAAATACACTGGCTTAACATTAACACCCTGGAAAGTTTGGTCAGAAGATACTCCTAACAATTCCACTGCTAAAAATATTTCTTCGGTAGCTTCAGAAGAAGAATTTATTTCCTGGTGGGCTAAATGGCGTAGCAAGTTACGAGAACAGAAGCATTTGAACTCCGTGAAAAATGATCGAACTGAAATGGATGAGGAAATATTAGGGATAATAATTTCAAAATATTTGTTCGGTCGTAACTGGTACCGTGGTGTATTATCTACTTCATAAACAACATAATTGAAAACGCTTAGAAGAGGTTTAAATACTCTGAGTTTGAAGTATAGACATATATAGTTATAATAATTTTAAACTTGCTAAACTAACAATTTTTCTATATGTTTTCAACAATGGCTGCTAAACTTCCAATATTTAGGTTTACAGTATTTTAGCTACTGATATCTATCCCCAGGATAATATAGATTCGAATTTCCTTTGAAGAAATAAGAGATATCGATAACTGAAGAGAGTGGAATTGGATCCCCTATGGGGAATGTGTCTGTTGCAGATCTCTATTATCGCCTTCTTAAATTGTTATGCTATGGATCATCTTATTCATTGTGAAGCCTTCTGATAATGAATAACAATATGTAGAATATTCTAGTCTTGAGAACATTTAGTTGATTATTGCCAGACAAGTATTCACAGTAGTTTCACATATAGTGTGTCTCAAAAAAAAGGCGACCGAATAATTTATATTAAGTGAACCCTTGGTTGGAGATTTGGCTTTTGCCCACGGCTTCAATGGGCAAAAGTTATGTAGACATCTATGCCTACGTAAGTAATGCAGCAACAAAGCAAGAGAAATCTTGTTCTCAAGTTATTTACCTACACTAGTTCATAATACATTATTAAATATATAATAAGTGCGGTTAGCATTTTTCTGAGACACCCTGTATAGTGTATATGTTTCGTTGTCATATGAAGTTATTCAGATCATTTAAATATATAAAATAAAAATGAATTTCTACTTTTTAGAAAAATTTCTTAGTAAATAGGTTTTATAATACATATTCTTTTATTTCTATGCAATGTGTATATGCGACAATGGGAATATTATACTGTATCACCATTTTAATTGTATCTATTGCCTTCAAAATTATAATGGTGATTTTGGTTTTTGAAAGCATTTTTACTGATGAAGTTACGGTTCTATAACTTGGTACTCAAATATAAAATTGCATTCTCTATCGTTTTTGTTCACGGCATTTTCTCCCTTTCTCCCTCTTCCCAGTGGTTTTTCGTCACAATAGAGCTCTGATATTTCACACAAACAACTAGAAGGATATTGGGTAGCTATTTACGAAATAAAAAAAAATGATAAAATCATGAGATTTTATCAAGTACTCCATTGAAACCAATTATTTTTCAAAAAACTTTTATTTGTTGGTAATATATAAATTCATTTGTAATAAGAATTTAGTGAAATATCATAATAAAATCTCTATTGTATATTTCCTAAATTTCTATTCATTGACATAAATATTTAATTGGATAATTCAAAGAGTTATTCAAATGAAAGACCAAATTCAACCTCGATTCTCCAGAAGTTTCTCCACAGTCCCAGTAAGAACATCTCTCCACGTCTCATGACTTCTGATTTGCACTAAGCTAATCAAGTGGAAAAGAGATGAAGTTGAATGGCTTAGAAGAAATAACATCCTTGAAAGGATTAGATGCTGAGTAATGGTGAAGAGGATTTTTTGAAATGATAGCTCGCTCTGTTGGAGGGCAAATCTATCTTTCAAATCATGGGTCAGTTATTGAAAGAATTGAATATATTTTGGGTCAATTATTTATTGAAGAAAATGTTTCATTAACTGTTTCCTAAAATGAATTTAAAAAATATTATATTTGAATATTTCATAGTAAATATTCTAACTTAATTAAGAATAACTGAAATCTTATAAAATAAAATCAATTTGATATTGAAAATAAGTAGCTGCTTTTAATTTTGCTAAGAACCAAATGTGTATATCGTCAAATCAATAGTTTTGAAATGATAGAATAATTCAAAGACAGTAACCACCTGTGTTCATTATTCTTTTATTAAATATAGCATTGACTTAAATGAGGAAAAATCATCTCAAAAATAACTCGTTCATCTCAGCTTTTTGTTCCCCTTTCAATTCTTAGCGATTTGCATATTTATGATGGGTAATTACTTCTTAATTTCTACCGTAAGGAGAGATTAACAACTTTTATTATGCAAGCACTTGCCTCTAAAAACTGCGATTCGACTGAAAAGAATTAACAGTTCGAAAGAAATTGAAGTGTTATTAAGTATATTTACATAATTTCATTTACTTTGTATGTTTTTACATTTTGGATTTTAATTTAAAATTAATTTAATGAACCGAAAACTAACAGATATAATGTGAAATAACAGTAGATTTATCGATGAATTAATCTCATTTAATTGCTTTAGTCTTCTCATTTCTTTGATTTTCGACCCAAAAATTATATTCCTTAAGTTCCTCAGAATATCCGAATATTCCAATTGCAGTTGAAATTCTCCACTAATTTGATGTTGATGGAATAGCCAGGGAATATAATTACACCTCTGACTTTGATCTCCAGTCTCTGTACGTGGTGGGGAAATTTTTAATTATCGAACAAACCGACACACTAGGTTTGCATTAAAGTGTATGTTAACATTTATACATTCAACGTATCAACCCTGGTAGCAAGCAGATATTGGGGCAATATTGTAATCTTGGGACAATATTGGAATATTGGAACAAATATTACCCCAATATTGGGGTAATTTTGTGTTATTTCTCACATTGCACGGAATATTGCCCCAATACTAAAACAATGTTGGTTTCATTATTAGCTTGTTGATGATATTATACATTTTTTTATATTGATTGGTTTCTTTCATATCCGTCAATCGTTCTAAATTTTTTATTTGATCAATTTAATATTAATTATTAATATCGGGTTCAATATTGGGGAAACATTGCCCCAATATTCGGAATGATAATATAATTTTTGCATTGAATTATACCAATTTGACAAGTGAGTCAAATTTAAATTGTAAAATTGTGATTTGGAAGATCTTAGTTTCAACAGTTTGAGATATATACAATATTAAGATGGTCAAAATTTGGGCAAAATTCGTTGAAATATAATAGCTGAAACTAAATTATCAGATATTATTTAAAAATAATAGTTAATAAATAACAACTAGATATTTAAAGTATACATATTTTTTTCATTTATTTAGGTACCTGTTTTGTTATACAATTATTCAAAAAGTGATATTGCGTCATTTCTTTGTTTAAAAACGATGAAGCTGCAACACTGCTATAGGTACCTAACCGTTTTTCCGCAATTTACAGTCAGTGTTAGTTTTGGAAAAAAAGTAGTGTGAAACATGACAGAATAAATAATATAAACTAGCTTTATTTTTAATATACGTAGATATTATTCTTTTGTGTTCTCTCTGTTGGGCAAGACTGTATTTTTCGGATTTTTTTCCCCTCTGTCGGTAGCTATATATTCCTATGATACCATTATTTTTTTGTGGATAAATAAAAAAAATGTTGGTTGACACAAAATTCCACTGACTTTACTTAAAAAAAGTTTAAAAAACTGAAAAAATCCACCATAAATTTCCAGTAGCTAATTCAGCTGATCCACCAACATTTTCTCAATTTATCCACCGTAATTAATACCCCAAGTAAAATGGTATGGCTCATAAACAAACTCTCCACTTGTCTCTCCAAAAATGATCAAATTTTTCTCCAAAATGATCTAATAATCATTATTCTCTCCAAAATAAGTTAATAACATTGTAGCATAGGAGAAAATTTGATAGTTCTCACCATTTGAAATTGAAGGGCTCCAAATAACTGTCACAAACTCGCCATTAAAATGGCGAGTTTGGACATACTTTATTACCTGGATTAATGGTAACATCCTAACATGGGAATAAATAGTTAAAGATCCACTGACTTTGCCAGAATATTATTTCCAAAGGGGGTTAAATTCCACTGACACGTTAATGGAATTTACCATAAAATTAAAAATAAAGACTGGGTTAGATCAGCCAAATTATTGGAAATTCTTAGTGGATTTTTTCACCTTTTTGAAAAAGTCAGTGGGATTTTCAGACCATGTTTCAAACTTCAATTCAAAGTACCAGTTTGTATTTGTTGCACTGAAATAAATTTGACTTTTTCAAAAATCTGAGAAATAGCTGCCAACATTTTTCATCAATTTGTCTAGTCCTCCAACATTTTTCCAGTATCTCTTCTAAAAAGTAATGGTAATATAGGAATTAAAGGCTAAATATCCTCCGACAGGCGACATTGGACTTGGAGGAAATTTTTTATTAGAAAAATTGAATATCTCCCGAGATATCATTGGAATTTACCACCAAATACAATCTGGTCAAAGTATGGACAAAGTCGCCAGTGTATTGGCAACTTTTGAGGGGTGAAAACCGTGAAATAAATTGAAAAACAAGTGAATAAATTCAATAAGTTAATAACTAGTAAATCACTCATAAAATAGTCTCAAGAGATACACATGCATCAGACATGCCAGACTGTATTTCGTGGTAAATTCCACCGACATGTCTGTGGAATTTTTTCCCTTTGAAAATAATATTCTGGCAAAGTCGGTCGATTTTTAGCTATTTATTCCTATGTTACCATTAATTTTCTGTGGAAAAATGAGCAAAATTTTGGTGGATCAGACAAATTACTGGAAATTTATGGTGGATTTTCTTCAGCTTTTTGAAAAAGTCAGTGAAATTTTGTGCACCAAATACTGACTGGCAGACATGAAGCACAACTTTGTCTGCACAAGGATATTTTCAAGTGTAAAATCTTCACTAGGAAGTCAAATTTCTTCTTTAAAGTAGCCTATCTTAAATGTGACGACCTGGATCCATTTTCTCACTAAACTGGCGACTTTCCTGCCACACTTTTAAACATGGTTTTCAGATTTTGTGCACCAAATACAGGCTGGATTTTTGGATACTGAAGCCAGTGTGCATTTGAATGATTTGATGATCATAATCATATCAACTGACAATTGGGAAGATTGAAAATTTGAACTAAACTTCAGAAATATTCTATTTTGATCATTCATATATTTACTGATTATATTGATGTTTTCCATTATATATTGTAATTTGTAAGTTACTTAATTTAGGTACTATCAGTCCATTCTTTATGCAACATTGGAAGTTAATTAATTAACTGTATTATACTTTTAAAAAGTAACTGGTATCGGACTTGGTAGCGGTATCGGTCACCAGAATTTTAAAGTAACTGTAATTGGTACTGGTATCGGTTACTAATATGGTATCAGTGTATCTCTAATTAATTTACTATCAGTCTGTTCTTTTTGCAATATTGTAAGCTATTTAATTTATTATCAGTCCATTCTTTTTGCAATATTGGAAGTTATTTAATTTACCATAAGTCCCTTCTTTTTCGCAACATCGGAAGTTAATTAATTAACTATCATTCCGTTCTTTTTGCAACATTAGAAGTTAAATAATTTACTATCAGTCTGTTCTTTTTGCAACATTGGAAGTTAATTAATTAACTGTATTATACTTTTGAATAGTAACTGGTATCGGACTTGGTATCGGTTACTAATATGGTATCGGTGCATCTCTAATTAATTTACTATCAGTCCGTCCTTTTTGCAACATTGGAAGTTAATTAATTCACTATCAGTCTGTTCTTTTTGCAACATTGGAAGTTAATTAATTAACTGTATTATACATTTGAATATATAGTAACTGGTATCGGTATCGGTGCATCTATAATTAATTTACTATCAGTCCGTCCTTTTTGCAACATTGGAAGTTAATTAATTCACTATCGGTCTGTTCTTTTTGCAACATTGTAAGTTAATTAATTAACTGTATTATACTTTTAAAAAGTAACTAGTATCGGACTTGGTATCGGTTACTAATATGGTATCGGTGCAGATCTAATTAATTTATTATCATGTCGTTCTTTTCGCAACATCGGAAGTTATTTAATTTACTATCGGTCTGTTCAAATATCTTTCAATCAGTTAGCTTATCAAATAAATTGTCTGATTTTTATGCCTAGCTATTGCTTATTGGTGAAATTTTGATTAATTTATTAATTCAAGTAGCTATCATTATATAATAATAGTCATTAATATAATTGTATTTTTATGTATATAAATCTATGAAATCAAAATTATGTTTATATGCTATACAGGGTTGGCAAGGTAGGTTTCCCCCAAAGTAGGGAAACTGAAAACCATTTTGGGGAAACCTAAATTAGCTATTCTTGTTACTTATCCAAGGGCTTAATGATGTCTGTATCCTCCTTTGATTTATAATTAATAACTACTTTCCCAATCAACATAGCTAAAATTCCACTGACTTAGCTAGAATATTACTCTTAAAGGAAAAAGTTCCTCCTACAAGTCACAGTTGGTGGAATTTTTAATGAATTATAGTCTGGGCTATGTCAAATCTAAAAGACTGAGTGCGTCTTGCAGTGCCTGTTAACGTTTCTAGTATAATTCTTATTTATAAAGATGAAATTGATTTTTTTTTATTAAATACTTTTATTTAATTGAATAGTGATAACAGTTTAAATTATTTTTCATGTGTAAGGTGTTGGTGGAAATGCTTTTTGTACTACTTTATTTCTTTTTTAATCCTTAATGAACATCTAAATGTTTATTTTCCTTATTATTTCAGTTATGATCCTTGATGTCTGTATTCTGAACACCCATCAGCATGGCTGCTCCACCCCACCCCACTCAACAGCAAATAGAATGGCGAATGTAGCTACAGCTTATTCGACATCTGGATATGACATCGGTAGTCCTACTGCAGGAGAGATAAATGTAAGATGATGTACATTCAATGATTAACAGCCTTGGTGCTCATGATGTAACCTATTGAGATCCATGGTACCTTGTCTGTTGTTATTTGTGTACATCTCTTAACTGAACTACAAGCAGTTTCTTCATGAAAACACACATCGCTAGATATATTTCACTTGATAAGTGTAAGTATTGCAACATGAATTACTTACTTGAATCCATCAATGTATATATTTTTTGAATTATTTAAATAGCTACCATTTTTTTCATTATTTATCTAATTTTACCATTGTTACAGCTCTTCATACTATCAAAATCCAGATGATGGATCTCATACTTTTAATATTTTGTAGTACTTAACTACAATATATGTCAGTATTAAATATTGCCCCAAAGTTTTGGTAATATTGGAGTTATAACAAACCCAATGTTACCACAATATTGTTTAGTAATTAAATACAATACTGTCCCAATGTTGGAGCAATATTGTAGTCGATATTGGGGAAATAATGTACAAAATATTGCCCCAATATTGTGTAGTACTTATATACAATATTGGGACAATACTGTCCCAATATTGGGGCAATACTGTCTCAATATCACCCCAATATTGGGGCAATATTGTGGTTAATATTGGGGCAACACTGTACACAATATTGCCCCAAGATTACAAATCCGAGTATTGGGGCAATATTGGGATTGATATTGCCTCAATATTGGACACAATATTGGGGCAATATTGTCCCAATAAATTTTGCTACGTGGGAACGATTCAACAAGTATGCCTTACTAATAAACAATGTTTGCCTATAAGCGTTTTTATGGTGTCAATGTGCATGATATATTTATAGTTGCATTTTAAAGAATCATCTAAATCAAAAGTTTTAAAATCTACAGATTATTTTTTAAATTTTAATATTTCAAATGTTTAACAGTCGAAAAAAATAGGATTTATCAATTCAAGTTTCAAAACTCCTTTCACCAACAAATACATTTTTATCTTAAGAACACAACAAAAAACAAATTTGACCACAAAAATCAATTTTTTTAACGGTCGTACTACCGATCTACATAATAGTAACTATTCAATTTTTCAAAATAGTGGAATGTAAGAACAATTATTGGGAACATTGATGAATAAAAATAGGAAGATAAATAATATGTTGGGATGACCATTCATTGGAATCTTTCAGTCCACTTCAGTTCTTAAAAGCCTTTCAATGTTCCAAGACATTTGATAAAACTCCCTCACATGAATTTCAGAAGTAACCTTCATTTGAATATTTTAAATTAATTAAATTTATTTCTGAATTTAATAGCTGTAGATATTAGAATAATAATTAAGCCATATCTGTATAAACTCCAATTTGACTGTCGTGTTCACTAATAAAAGTCATTATATAGCGTGGACCGACAATTGGGCCCAAGACAATTATTAGGCCCCGACAATTGGGCCCGCTGACAATTGCGCCAGAGACAATTGGGCCCGGAACAATTGTGTCCCGAGAAAATTATTTTATTAGACCATTTTTTCAGAGTCAACTGTATCAACTTAATTAAAGACTATTGCTACTGTATTAACTAGAGTTATGCGTTTTGTATAAAATTATAGTCTTGACTCTTGATCATATTTAAAATGAAGAATATTCCTAATATGAAAAAAAAGTATTCTCGTTATG
Source organism: Caprella mutica (assembly GCA_947561585.1). NCBI lineage: Eukaryota > Metazoa > Arthropoda > Malacostraca > Amphipoda > Caprellidae > Caprella > Caprella mutica. The sequence goes on along the minus strand of CANNZV010000511.1, from coordinate 91,980 downwards.
AAATTTTTTTTTTTAATAGAATATATTCTTTTCATGAATAAATACTATTTTTCTTTTAAACTACTTTAAATTTCTGGTCTGCGATAGGTCATGTAAGCAACAAATTTTCTAATTACAGTACCTCTATAGTCCTGGCGGAAAGATGGATGCATTCTCACTCTATAATGAAAAAAAGACTGCAAAGATGGATGCATTCTCACTCTATATGAAAAAAAGACTGCATAGATAGAAGCATTCTCACTCTATAATGAAAAAAAGACTGCATAGATAGATGTATTCTTACTCTATAATGAAGTAATGACTGGAAAGAGGGATGCATTCTCACTCTATAATGAAGTAATGACTGCAAAGATGGATGCATTCTCACTCTATATGAAAAAAAGACTGCATAGATAGATGTATTCTCACTCTATAATGAAGTAAAGACTGCAAAGATGGATGCATTCTCACTCTATATGAAAAAAAGACTGCATAGATAGATGTATTCTCACTCTATAATGAAGTAATGACTGGAAAGAGGGATGCATTCTCACTCTATAATGAAGTAATGACTTGAAAGAGGGATGCATTCTCACTCTATAATGAAGTAATGACTGGAAAGAGGGATGCATTCTCACTCAGTTAACGGACGGTGGTCAATTAACTTCACTTACTCCGAAAAAGGACATAGAAATATCGAACTAATATTTAATAGGAATACTGGATTTGATGTCTTATATTTACATTAAATGTGAAGAAACTAATATCAAACGATGAAGTAGTTTTATATGCAACAAAAGTATTATGATTAATGAATATTTTTATTATCAACTAGCTATTATTGATTAAAAACATGAATTGTTTGCCCATGAGATTGTTATGAACCAGACTAACAAAATAGTCAGAGAGTTTTTCAGTCTCTGTTATTGCATTGTCATTATTGATGATATTTTGATGATATTTTCTTATTAAATACATAATTCATATTTATTCATTGGTTTGAGCAATGCGTGGTATGTTCTATACTTTAATTATATTTTACAAGGCTTTAAAAAAAAAAAAAAAAAAAGACGATCACAAATATTTCTTTTGTCAAATCATTTTATTCTATGTCAAGAAATTTAGAGTGAAGAGAACCACAACCTTCCTTCACCATCTTTCAGGCAGCAATGACCTTGGCTTGGAGTAATATTATATACACAAACCAGAGAAAGGGTTATCATGAGGTTAACCATTCTTTCTTATACATTTTTTCCTGAAAAAATATCTTATACGGTTTTTTTTTTCGAACAAACATTAATCAATTTTCAATTATAAACTATTATGTTACTGGAATTTAATTATACAGGGTGGGGCGTAAGTTTGGAAGCAATTTTTCAAACATTAATATAATTCTTAAAAATAAGTTCCTAAGTAGGTGATAGTGTTTGAACTATAGTAGAGACACTACATTATGACGTGGCAGTGTTATTTTTTACAAAAATTTAGTCAATTCAAAAATGTCAGACAAAAGAGAAGCCATTATTGCTCTACACCGTGCCGGGAAGTCAGATCCGTCATTTCAAAGACTCTCTCAATAGCGGGATCGACTGTTTGGAAGTGTGTGAAGCGTTTTAATGAGAGAGGAGACTTGACTGATCGTCCAAGAAGTGGTAGACCACGCTCACAACGCACCAAACAACTGATAAAATGTGCCCGAGAGAAGATCAGGAGGAACCCAAAAAGGTCAATACGATTGTTAGCCAAAACAGCTAATGTGAGTCCCAGAACAATGAGAAGAGTTGTCAAAGAAGACCTAAAGATGTCCTCTTTCACCCTCCAAAAGAGACAGACTCTGTCAGAAGCTGTAAAGAAAAAGAGATTGGAGTGAAGCAAAGAACTTCTGAGAGAATTGAAGTCTGGCACGGTTGGTGAAATTGTTTGGTCTGACGAAAAAATTTTCATAGTGGAAATGGCTCACAACCGGAGGAATGACAGAATAATTGGTAAAAGTGCAAAAGACATCCCATACAACCAAAAGACTGTCCACAGAACCATGAAACCTGCTTCAGTAATGGTCTGGGCCACCGTTTCAGAAACTTGGAGATCTCCTTTAATTTTTGTGCAACAAGGCGGCAAAATCAATGCTAAATGTTATATTGAGAATATTTTGACGCCAATGTTGGAGTCAGCTAAGGATCACTTCGGTAATGACACTCCATGGACATTTCAGCAAGACGGCGCGACTTCACATACTGCAAATGTCACTCAAAACTGGTGCCATGACCATCTTCCACGGTTTTGGTCCAAAGAAATGTGGCCTCCCTGCTCCCCAGATGTTAATCCTATGGACTTTTCGGTATGGTCCATTCTTGAATCAAAGGCCTGTGGTGAATTCCATCGCAGTGTGGATGATTTAAAGCGTTCGCTCCAGAGATCTTGGAAGGAAATTTCACAAGAACAGTTGCGTGCTGCAGTAGGAGTAGTTCGGAGGAGATTTGAGGCTGTTATTAAAAACAAGGGGGGACATTTTGAATAAATTTATGATTTTTGAATTCTTAAAACCCTTATGTAATAATACATAACTGTAAATTATTAAATATATTTTTCGTTTGATTATAATATGCACTTTCATTTGCTTCCAAACTTACGCCCCACCCTGTAGAAGCTGATTGAAGGGGGTCAACCCACTTTTGAAAAAACTTTTTATTTTTGGATCAATCGTTTAGAAATTCATACGGTATATGTAACTTCGCAAAAAAGCACATTTGTTCGAGTAAATTTCTTGATTTTGGCTTTAGTTTTCGAAAAAAATGTAGATTTTAAATTTAATTTTCTTTTTACAAATTTCAAGTGTATGAGTGTATATGCTGGAATAAAAACGAAGACAGTTTTGGAATCCTTGGAACATTTCAAACAAACACAAAGAGGATTTTTTCAAATTTCCTTCCTGTTTTTTATATTAGCATTTTTTGATGACTTAACTAATATTTTCAAAAAAATCCAAAATTTTCAATTTTGAACTGCAATGAAAGAGAACGAGGAAGAAATTTGAAAAAACCCTTTTTATATTTGTTCATAATTCTCCAAGGATCCTAAAACTGTCTTCGTCTCCATTTTAGCATATGCACTCATACACTTATCGTCTTTTGAAATTTGCAAAAGAAAACAATTTAAATTGTATTTTCCAACTAAAGAAGACGAGAAAACAATGAGTTTTTACGTTACAGAAAAACCAAAGAAAGTTTTAGAATCCTTGGAGCATTCATAACAAATTTATATATGGCTTTTTCGAAGTTTCTTCCTTTTTCTCTTTTTATCGCAGTTCAAAATCGAAAATGTTGGATCTTTTTTCGAAAATTTTAGTTAGTCATCAAAAATTGCTTATAAAAGTAAAAACAGATGGAAATCGGAAAAACCCTCAATATAATTATTTGAAATGCTCCAAGGATTGTAAAATTGTCTTCGTTTTTATTCTAGCATATACACTCATACACTTCTCGTGATTTGAAATTTGAAAAAAAAAAAAATTGAAAAAATACGTTCTTTCGAAAACTGAAGTTAAAATCGAAAAAGTTACACGAATAAAATGTGTTTCTTTTACTAAGTTATATAAACTACAGTAATTTCAGAACGATCAGTTCAAAAATAAAAGAGTTAAAAAATTATGAATTTTGACCCTCACACGACCCCCCATTTGGGACTCTTCTGGGGGGTGGTGGTTCAAGTGGTCGTACCCTCACAAAAATTTAGGACATGAAAGCCTACTACCTAAAGACACCTTTTGAGCAATAAAAAGAAATTTGATAATTCCCACTAAAATCGATGTGTTGAGAGTTGATCCCTTAAAGAAAGTAAGTAAAATATTCTTGCTATTATACGTAGACTTTCTTGTCTACGGATAATATGCACACAGGCACTGGAAAAAGTATCATTTATTTTTCAAAATCGAAATTTTGTTTACAAAAAAGTTAATTGAACCAATTTCTTTGAATGCAAATGTATTATTTTTAATACTCTGATATAGAGATACGTCTTGTTGTTCATAAACAATAGTTAATTTGACAAAAAATAGCATCCATAAGTGCTTAAACGGTTGGTTCCCGACTCACCATCAATTTTTTCATATTCCCATAAATTTTGCCTTATTCTCCATCAGATTCTCCCCAACTCCTTATCACTTTATCCAAATTCCCCACCACCTTCTCCATTACTTTTTCTCCAATTCCTTATCACTTTCTCCCCAATACCCCCATCACTTTCTCCCTATTTCCCATCACTTTCTACCCATTCACTATCAATTTTCACCATTCCCCATCGAAGTTATTCAACTCAGTTGAATAACTTGGGTATGAAGTTGAAATATTAACTTATAGGATAGGATAAGAGGATATTGTATGACAACATTAGTCCTCTTATTATGAGGAAGTAATAACACGTTTAATGTAACTCTTATTTCATTTTCTTTTCCTTAGTAGAATTCCTCAATCACATGTTTGCACATAGCAATTCGTTTCTCCCTTTGATTTCACATTTGGCAGATTGGCATGGCCTGAATCGACAAAAAAATAATTTGTTTGTCCGGTGAATGAGTGTAAATAGCACAGAAAATATGCATGAGAGAAAAATGAATAATAGATATCTTGGTCCATTATAAACAGAGACGTAATATGTTGAAGTCAGATAGAAACTCTAGCAACTAGAAAAAAAAAATTGAATATAATTCACATATAACGGATTTACTTAAGATACTTTATTACAAATTGCTAAATTAACATCCTTCATTTTCATTTTAAACTATCTACAATTCAACAATAATCATTAGGAATATGATAAGAAAATATTATGTTATAACATAGAGTTAGTAGACACGGTTAAGATTTTTCAACCATGCTTTTTTCAAATATTATATTTAATGGTTTAGAAAAAATACAAATTCAATAATCAATTCAAATACATTAAAATAAATCATAATATTTGACGGTGACCGGTCCATTCGCCGAAAACACATTTGCAGAAAACTTATTCGCCGCACGACACATTCGCCGAACGACACTTTCGCCGAAAAATATGATTATTTAAACAGGTAGACAAATTTATCTATGTCAAGATGAAATTATATATATATGAACTAAAATATAAGTGTATAAATTACTTTACAATGTCATGGCACAAGGGACAGAAAGTAATATTAATAAGTTAACTATTGTTAGATCTTGAGTCAAAACCCTACTATTTCGTTTGGGCCGTACAAGTGGTACTATGAATTGATTATGTGAATGTGTACTGCCGAGTGCAACACTTGTGCCTGACACAATACTGCAATAAAGATAAGAGATAGGAATGGCTTTAAATATAAATGGTTAGAAATGAGAACGAGAGAATGAATCTATTAACTATTTATTCTCTACCTAGTATTACTAACTAATATCCTACCTACCTACTTAATCTTACCTATCTACTTAATCAAATAATAAATATAATAACTCTTATTTTTATCGTTTCAAAACCAGTGAACTAGATGCACATGGCACTTTATCCTAAATTGCGGAAATTCTAAAGGTCCCTTTAACAGATGACTTTATACACTTATTGACTATTTATAAATAAATTAAGATGGGTTGAGTATTAAATAAGCTTACAGATATATTAAATGAATACGTAATGAAATGGGATTGGGAAAGGGAAAATGGACATGGGTTGGGAAAGGGATTGCAGAATTAAGAGAAAAGCCGGACTGAAAAATAACAGAGGAAATTAACATACAAATAAGATAAACTAATAAACAAATAATTCATAACATAAATATGAAAGAATAATACATACATTTTTAAATGACATGAAATTTAATAATACCTAGTAAATTTACCTTGTTTTTGCTTTACTCTTCAACTAATTAATAGTTCAGATAGCATCTTTTAATTAATGAGTCTTCATATAGCTAATCATTATTTTTAATCAGTGCTCAAAAATAGCATGAGAATTAGACTCATTTTAGTACAATACAGGAATTATGAATCTGTAACGATACAAAATTTTTTTGCTTATCTAACCGCGATCACGTGTTACATTTATGATGTCTGACATTGAAATGACCGGGCAAAATTGAACAAATCGTCTGCATATTCGTTATTGGTTCCACTAACTTTTGGAATGGGAGACATACTGTACTATTACACCAAACTATACTGAAAGAATATAAATGTGAGAAGCCAAATCATTATTAGCACCAGATATTCAACAGTCTTCACTGTTGAAATTCGAGAGATACTCCGCCACAACAACAATATTCTAAATAATAATTATTGGCTAAACTTTATCAAATTTACGTTAACTTAATCAACTCATAGTATAATGTTGTTGCTTTGCTGTGTCAGTTTATCAACTCTATGTTAATCCTATTTTCTGTGTACAATTATCAGTTACAAAAGAAAAAAAATTCTTTTGTGTTGCTTTCACTTTATTCTAATCCTTCTATAGATACATTGTAGAATCAGTCTGTTACTGTGAGTCGCTCATGAAGCTTTCACCCACAAGAAAATCTACCCAACTTTAAATTTGTATATTTCAACAACTATTGAAGGTACAGTTAAAACAGAATTATTTATAGGTTTTAAGAATATTCATATAACTAAAGAGAATGAAATAATTACAATAAAGGTGAATAATAATGATATGTATGGTTTTATTATGAGTCGGAAAATATGGAACAGTCCGAAAGCGTGGACGTTTTTACGTTCAAATAATTAAAGGCAACACTAGAAAGTACCAATATCTACCTAATTGTTTTATAACATAATTCATTATCAATCACTTTGTTAGTAGTATATTATATACTTGTATCATGTATGCATTTTATTTAATCACTGTTAAAAAATGTGTTATAAAAACTAATTTCTGTTCCAATATTGCTTCTAATAACCTAATCTGAGTAATAATATTGATTTTTATTGTAGTTATTGTTATTATGTTCCTTATTTTCTGTGTTTATATATTCTAATAACTTCTGAACATGCCTCGCTATTATTACAGATTTTATAAGACCAGGGTGGAATAAAAGTGGGGCCTGCCTGCATATCATTAAAAAGTACTCAGTTTTATTACTTCACTGTTGCCGGCCAGCAAGAGTAGGAGAAGAAGATTGCAATACTAATTATGGAAAAAAGACCATCAATTTATAATTGCAATCAACAAAGGGTGTTTTCTACTTTTATATTGCAAAATATATATAAACTAGTGAATTTTCCCGTCAATATCCGTTATTAGGAATTACTTTTGATGAATTCAATTAAAATCAAATTTTCTGCATAGTCTAATTTATTTTACCGATAAAATACATTTTAAAATTGAATTGAAACAGGGGAATTTAAATATCAAATCAATATATTCCCGTGAGTATCATAGTTACATTCTTCATGTTTAATACCCATAGGGTGAAAGCGGACACCAAATAGATAAACACACGAGGTAAATTATTAGTATAGATTACGTTCAATATAAAATTTAAACACATTATAAATACATGTATAATACAAAATAAAGCATTTCGTGGACGAAATTACTGTCCGTGGACGAAATGTCCGTTGACGAATTGTCCGTGGACGAACTGTTCGTGGACGAAATGTCCGTGGACGAAATGTCCGTGGACGAATTGTCCGTGGACGAACTGTTCGTGGACGAATTGTCCGTGGACGAAATGTCCGTGGACGAACTGTTCGTGGACTAAATGTAAATCACTTTCTGGTGCTGAAGATTTGCACTGATTGTAATGAAGAAAAAACATTTGTTTTAACTGTGAAACGGAAAATGATGGAGAGGAATTATATGAGAATAACCACATACTAATGTTCATTTAGTTGTGATGATATTCGTGTTAATTGAGAGTGTAACTTATAATTGGATTTATTTATTGTTTATTTCATTATTTTGTTCAATTCGATTCATTTTAATTGAATTATTATTTCAATGCCTAAACTTAATTAGATGGATTAAAATTTTAGTTAATTTGTTACCGATAATTATTTTTACCACATAGAATTTTAATTAATTTATATTCATTAACTTCACTCAGCTAGAATGTTCTACAATATTCCATACTCATCCGTAACAGTCCGTAATGTTCTACAACATTCCTTACTCACCTGTAACAGTCTAGAATGTTCTACAGGGTGGGGCGTAAGTTTGGAAGCAAATGAAAGTGCATATTATAATCTAACGAAAAATATATTTAATAATTTACAGTTATGTATTATTACATAAGGGTTTTAAGAATTCAAAAATCATAAATTTATTCAAAATTTCCCCCCTTGTTTTTAATAACAGCCTCAAATCTCCTCCAAACTCCTCCTACTGCGGCACGCAACTGTTCTTGTGAAATTTCCTTCCAAGATCTCTGGAGCGAACGCTTTAAATCATCCACAACTGCGATGGAATTTACCACAGGCCTTTGATTCAAGAATGGACCATACCGAAAAGTCCATAGGACTAACATCTGGGGAGCAGGGAGGCCACATTTCTTTGGACCAAAACCGTGGAAGATGGTCATGGCACCAGTTTTGAGTGACATTTGCAGTATGTGAAGTCGCGCCGTCTTGCTGAAATGTCCATAGAGTGTCATTACCGAAGTGATCCTTAGCTGACTCCAACATTGGCGTCAAAATATTCTCAATATAACATTTAGCATTGATTTTGGGGCCTTGTTCCACAAAAATTAAAGGAGATCTCCAAGTTTCTGAAACGGCGGCCCAGACCATTACTGAAGCAGGTTTCATGATTATGTAGGCAGTTTTTTGGTTGTATGGGATGTCTTCTGCACTTTTACCAAATATTCTGTCATTCCTCCTGTTGTGAGCCATTTCCACTGTGAAATTTTTTTCGTCAGACCAAACAATTTCACCAGCCGTGCCAGACTTCAATTCTCTCAGAAGTGCTTTGCATATCTCCAATCTCTTTTTCTTTACAGCTTCTGACAGAGTCTGTCTCTTTTGGAGGGTGAAAGAGGACATCTTTAGGTCTTCTTTATTACTCTTCTCATTGTTCTGGGACTCACATTAGCTGTTTTGGCTAACAATCGTATTGACCCTTTCGGGTTCCTCCTGATCTTCTCTCGGGCACATTTTATCAGTTGTTTGGTGCGTTGTGAGCGTGGTCTACCACTTCTTGGACGATCAGTCAAGTCTCCTCTCTCATTAAAACGCTTCACACACTTCCAAACAGTCGATCCCGCTATTGAGAGAGTTTTTGAAATGACGTAATCTGACTTCCCGGCACGGTGTAGAGCAATAATGGCTTCTCTTTTGTCTAAAATTTTTGAATTGACTAAATTTTTGTAAAAAATAACACTGCCACGTCATAATGTAGTGTCTCTATTATAGTTCAAACCCTATCACCTATTTAGGAACTTATTTTTAAGAATTGTATTAAAGGTCCCCTCCAAGCAAATATTTTCATTGCCTTATTCAACGAGGCTAATGTTTCTTATCATTTTGCTGCAAACCGCATCGAATTTGGTAGCATATTTTTAATTGTATATGCTTTTAAAGATTTTTATTTTCAAAACTCTACAAAACCTATTTTACTTCCGACTTACTAATTTAAGAAATTTTCATCCTGAAGAGAAAAAATGTACACCATTTGTTTTGATTGTCAACTAGGTATTAGGTTTAATAAATCCATTTAATATTCTTATGAAGGTATAAAATTGAATAAATTTATAATAGAAAAGTTTATATACTTTAGGACACAATTAATATCTAAAATAAAGACCGAAAACTAATGGTTTGTTTATAAAATTCAAATTTGTAATCAAAACAAAGAGTGTACAATCTTCTTCTTGAGCATCAGATTAGTGATTCGCTCAATTGTTGCTCACAGAGTATTATAAAACTTTAAAAACAAATTATAAAATATATACTGAACCGAATTGTATGCGGTTTGCAGAATAATGATCCTAGACCTTAGTTCTATAATATTATGTTATAAACTCATTTTTTTCCTGGAGCCTGGAGAGGACCTTTAATGTTTGAAAAATTGCTTCCAAACTTACGCCCCACCCTGTACAACATTCCATACTCATATCATCATATGTAACAGTCTAGAATGTTCTACATAATTCAATCAATCACTCACTATCTTCAGGAGAAATACGGTTTACTATCTTCTTTGTCGTTCATTTTGAAGATTGATTGAAGTTATTATCTACCTAATTATTACTAGCTGAGAGTGTAGGAAGACGTGGAATTATTTCGTATATAAAATGTACTGGAGAGAAATGTTCAATACCTGTTAACTAAATTTAGATATTTTTGTTGTTAGTGTTCATAATAAAATTTTTAATAATAATTTGTTTTAAATTCTAATATATATTCCTTCTTATTAGCGTTCCAAATAAAAAAAATTAACCATTATTTGTTTTAAATCCTAATTGTTAGTTATGTTAGGGTTGGGTGACTAACCTGTTCTGAAGCATAACATCAATTTGATAACACAGCGTAGCTGACGTTGCTAATGACCGCTCGAAAAGTTGTCAGATGTCCGTCGCCTATTACCTAAAAGAAAATACATATTAGTAGGATAAGTAAGGATAGTGACACAGTAACCAGATTCATCTGTCTTATTTTTTAAAATAGTAATATTGATATTGAGAAGTGGGATTGGGATAAACCCCATCAGCTACGCTGTGTTATCAAATTGATGTTATGCTTCAGAACAGGTTAGTCACCTAACCCTAGCATAACTAACAAATTAAAAACTAAAAAGCTGAATATCAGTATTCTAATTAGATCTAGAATAGGTAAAACAAAATAATAGTAAACACAATGAAAAGGCTAGGATAAAAGTGATTAGAAATTGTGGATAACTACTTTCTACTCACCCCCACTGAAACGGCTTAGAATTAGCTTTAAACAGGGAGGTCTCACAAGGTGAAGCAAAGTGCGAGTTGAATATATCTGCATTTTTCCAATCTCCATAAGTGACCATCTTTTCAATGGGAGCGCCTTTTGCTTGATCAGAGGATAGGGTTTAGGTGTATTCCACCACGGTAAATTCCACCCCGGTATATTCCATTCCGGTATATTCCACCCTAGGTATATTCCACCCGGTAAATTCCACCCCTATGCCAATGCTCATTTAAGTGAAAATGAAAAGTTTAATATTATATTACTAGATGACCATAATTTTGTTAAATGCTGCATAGCCAAGTAGAAATAACTCAAACGATATCCTGAGACATTTGGACAATAATTTGAGGTAGCTCAAGTCAATTATAATTGTATCCTAATAGACAAAAATACATATATTCATAGTTTAATTTATAGTTTACATATTTAGCATGTTATTAACCCTAATGAGTTAGACGTGTGTTTTCTAGGCACATCTTTTTAAAATTTCTTTATATCTTTCATGTCATTCCTGTAAATTTATTTGCCTTTTTTTGACTTTATTTGAAATACCAAATATATATTTTCGTATATAAAAGTTGAAAAATATTTACATATCGGCGTAAATCAGTGTAAATTAATAAATCGTAGTTTGGTGACGTGTAGAAACGTATAAATAGTTTGTTTAGCCAATACGCACAGATATGTCCACGTTTTCATCATGTACAGATACATGCGCGAGCTGTGATTAGATCACACTCTACCAAATCACAGCTCTCTTCTCTCAGTTGCTAATGTCTTACATACCTATGTATTTATTACTCCTTATATGTACAATAGTTACACTTGAAATTTGGTACACATTAGTTTAGTATATATACTAACAACTTGTAAAAAATACAGTATCGTAGGTTTAAAAATAAGACATGTGTTTTTATAACACATAGTCAAACCTTCCCGTTGATTCTGACAGTCTAAACTCATTAAGGTTAATAATTATTCTTTTTTTTAACATAGAAGTGCAGTATATGTTCTTACAAAAATGGTTGGAAGAGGTGTGGAGAGGTTTGGCTGACAGTGAAAACTCATTCAATGTTTACGCTTTTTTTCTAAAAATTGCTGTTTTGAATTCTAGGACAAAAACTCCCGTGGTCAAAATCTCTCCATGTAAAATAGGGTAATAATTTCCCCATTCATATAACCCTGTGCAATAATCCCCACCTCCCTATCAAAAACCTCCTAGTCAAAAAAATAAACATGTAAAATACCCCCGATGTACCATTTCACACCACTTTTACTCGAAGTCACGATACCAAATTCAAAATAAAATTTAAATAACAAGAAGTACTATATGACATCATCTTACAGTTAATATCGCTGTTGTGATGGCGATAGTGGAAAAAATCAGCTTGTGATTGAAAATCTAAATATCTCAACTGATATGAAGCGTTCACACACACTGAAAGAAAAGTGTACTTAACCGAACCTATATATAGTTTCATACAAACCACAATGTTGGTCATTTTTAAACCATACCACAGCTGTTGTTTGGATCAAACATCATGAATTTATAATGTAATTTTAACTACATGCATGTACTTTATCTTACCTACATCTATCATCATTTTAACTACAGCTGAATGTCTATTTTACCTACATACATGCAATTCAAACCACAGCTGTGGTTAAACATTACCTACATGCTTATTAATTAAACTACAGCTGGATGTCTATTTTACCAACATGCATGCAATTCAAACCTCATGTAAAAGAATATTTAATTGATAAACTAATCCTTCAAACTACAGTCGTTAAGCAATTTTACCTACATGCATTTCATTTTAGCCACTTGGATAATGTTTAATTTAGCTACACTCAATTACAAAATACTGTAGTAATCAAATTCATAAGAATTAATATATAATAGAGCATGAAGATTAACTAATAAATATAGAGTGATAATACTTCTGTTAAGTTAGTTAAAATAGATACAATATAAATAATTAAATTGGATATTTAGCAAATCTTTCCATATTTATCAAATCGTAGTAATAAAACTCAAAATTAATTTTTTACATTTAATATAAAATGAACAATTTCAGAAACACACATTACTTGGTAAACATTAGTAAGAAGAAAATTATTATAGTTTCTCAGAAGCTAGTAAAATTGAAGAATTTACCAATTTATGTATTATTAAACATGAATAAAATATTCAAGAAACATAACATTTCTATTAACTCATTAAATAGATTACTAAATTTGAGATCACACCATCAAAGGAGAAACTGCAACTAGATTATAACTCGAGGATTAAAGAAAAATTTATATATAGTTATGTTTAAAAAGGCCTAAATAAAGCTTCCTTGTAGCTCCAAGATTAAAGTACCCAAACAAATAAAAAGTCATTTAGTAGTTCATGAACTGAATAGTTCACAGCTAGCTATTTCTCAAAGCGACTCACCAAATCAGTGACGCATGGAGCTTTCATATCATAACATTGAAAGAATATTGTATAATGATGTTCACAGTAGAGTAAAAAAATGTTTCAGCACTCCTTGCAATATTGCAAATTCAAAACTTGGAATAGTTTAAATCCTTCCAAAAGTGTTGGCACCCAAAACATAATGTCATCAGAGGAAACATAATATTGATAAACTTCAGAAGACTTGAAAATGGGTGGCTAGAATGAGACTAAGAAGGGAGATTACTTCTCTAGCCAAGCTATCCTCTTCAATAGTTAGCCATATGACTGAAAAGAAAATTACAAAGCATCAATTAATGAAGATCTTCCCATTCATAGTTAGCTAGAAGTCAAATAAATAGGTAAAACTTACAGAAACTTACCTCTAAAAGTTAACACCAACATCATCAGCAGTTGTGGGCCTCAATCTCTTGTTGTTGTGATGATGTTAGCAAAAGTAGGCAAGCCACCCCAAAACTCTTCATTAGAATGTCTCTGGTGTCTGCAAAAAATATGGAATTAGGAAATTGTTGAGAATAGTTAGTACAATTGAGAGATTAAGGCTAATTACTGACTAGCTATGTAGCAATGATTAGCAAAAATTCACAATGAATATAATGATAATTGACTTAATTGTTAAAATAATCATCCGCAAGAGATATAAACAGTCTTAGATTAGGTAACAGCAAGAACATATTTCCTTTATCCAATGGACTTCTCTGAATTGAAAGCAGAGAATTAATATAATTGAATGAGAAAACTAATCAATTAGCTATCACTCAGCTATTGATGACAACATAGAAGTAAATGTAAAGAAGTAGTACTAGCTACTGAATTTCAATCACTTTGTAGCTACTGTTACCCAAAAATTCATGTCATATTACTCTGAAAAAGAGCCATATGAAAGTCATGGTATCTATAAAAAGTTAAAATTCTATAGAAGTAATGGGAGATTCTGAAATTTAGGTTGATTTCATAGAGCATATTTCAGTCCCAATTAATTAAATTGTTACCAAGAGCCAGAAAGTAACTATCTCAAATCAAATCTGCTGAATATTATTATTTTTAAATATTTTCTGTGCAAAAAATACTTATTTTCTTCAATTTAAATATATTTTGTTGATAGAGAATTCTAGAACAATTTACCAGTTTCAGTAGTCTGGTGTTTAAATTAAAATATTTGATAGATACTATTTAAAAATCTATTTGGCATACAGGTTTTAGTTGAATGTAATAAATGCACTGGATTTTAAAAATCCCATTAACTGATCATCATATATCAAAGTCCATAGAAACTGATCTCAAAAAAATCTATTTTGATTATTGTTCTCAACTTCTCATTGAAATAAAAGTCAAAGAAACCTAAAGATAATTTTCACAGAAAAGGATAAAAAATATTCCATATTCTGCAGACTGCCAACAGAACAATCAAGTCATCAGAGATAATTATGAAATTTAGAAGATAATTATTAGTCTTTAAGTGGTGCACAGAACTAGGTACTCTAACTTAAAAAAAAAAATCTTGAAAAAGCCAGCAAACAAATTAATTCAATTGGCTACTCTTCCATGCACTAGGTAACTGACTAACATTATTGATTTATCAATTTTCCCTCACAATATTAAAGGTAAAATAGTGATATATAGAGAATATTAATTTATGAGAAAAGAAAAAACAACCAAGTTTACCATCAAATACAATCTGGGAGAACTGGTGAAAAAATTGGAGAGTTCATGGACCACAAAATTTTACTTGGACATCAGTCTGTATTTTAACATTATCTGTGCAAACAGCTATTGATTTCTTCTCTTGTATACATGTATTTTTTTAAAAGAGAAGGAAAACATAGAGGATTTCTTGGAAAGCACTTTACCAGTTTCTGCAATCTGGCCAGGGCAGAGAGTCAGAAATTAAGAGTGACACTGTGGCAGACAGTCTGACACAGACTTCAAAAAGTTTACACCAATATATTATATTGTAATTAGGATTATATTACATACAAGCACCCTAGAAGTAGAGGCTAGAGCAAACTAAAGATTATAGTCAGCTGCCTAAAGGCTATGCTGCAAGGTATTGGAGATTCTGCCTTGGACCTTTTCCTATTATAAATAGGTAGGCTGATTTTCTATTTTTCAGAATGAATTGATCACAGAAAACTATTCTAGCCTAATTTATGTTCTGATATATATAGCTATTACTATAAATTTAAGCACTGGACATAGCTGAAATTAAATTAAGGTTACTACCAAATTACACACCTACCTTCTTTGATATTTCACTGAAACTGACGCGCCACTCCAGTTTCCTGCCTGATTTACCTTAAATTTACATACATGTGATTAATAATTTCATAGTAATACTCTAACTACATAGACGACGGTTATATATACTGACAAAGGAAAATAATTTACCCACATGCAAGTTTAATTTTGATTTGTATTGCAGGTAAGGTGAACTGACATAGATGATGCGTATATCTAACCACAGAAATATAAAATTTTACCTACATTTTGTGCGTTTATGCTGACTAGAGAATTGAACCACATGCTGTAGTTCATCTACACCTAACACATAACTAGAATTAACTACTTTAGCGTATAACTAACCCACAATGAGTTAAACTACAGTGTGTTGTTTGATGACCAAAAATTATTTCTCTCAGTGAGTGCAGTGGAAAATAAAGAAATTGTGATTGACCAACAAAAGTCAATTATATAAAATTATTAATAAATGATTAATGTTTATAACTAATCAAACCTAACTTGTAAAGTGGGGTGGAATATTCCTAGGGTAGAATATACCGGTCGCCAAGGATGATAGACCAGCGCCACGATATGAATGGGCATAAAACTGGTTTGTATCAATGCCATCTAGGCCAAGAACAGATTTCAACCAACGTGCCAATGTTTTTTGGGTTACAGGCTTCTTTATTGCCCAAGACAAGAATTGTTTTTTGGGTTTTGGGTTCCCCTTTTTAACCTCTTGGATTTTGAAGTTTAAAGTCTTGTTCATATAGGCTGTAACATAGTCAGCAACATTAAGAGAAGGTATTTCCGAGTTAATACATTGAACCACTTCGGGTTTAAGAACTTCACGAGTGTTCTTTAGTGTGTCAAAAAAGACAAAGGAAATACTATTCTCGGATAGAGTAGAATTCTCTATATTCAGGAGATGAAGGATTTGTCCCCTGTCAGAGGATGTCAGTGCAATTAAGGGGAGCTTTTCGAAAATGACGTTTATTCGTTGTTTACCGTTTGATGTTTCTGAAACTTGGAAGGTTTGGAAAAATTCTAAGACATTTTTGTTCAAATGATATTTCCAAATTTTTTGATATTTTTGAGTTATTTTCGAGTTTTTTGTAACATATTCAAAATCAATCTTCTCTCACAATTTTTGACCAATATTTCTGTTTTATGCTTCATAACATAGCAAAAAGGTATGAAAACATTTTTTCACTCTCAGTTATTTGAAAATCATAACCAGTTTTAAAAAAATACTGAAAAAGTAAAAATTGAATTATTTTATTGATTATGTTTTTGATTTGTATTGATTATTTTGAACAAATTTTGAAAGTAGCCTAGGAATTTACCTTCATTTTGCACATTGAATAACAAAAATCGGTTGAAAACTCTAGAAGAAGTAGCGATTTCAATATGCAAAATATGAAGTAGGATAAAAATGGCTTTAAAGTTTTAGGGTTTTAAAGTTAGAAACAGAATTTTGCCTGCTGATAACAACATACCCACTGTGACATCATTAGTTACACACAACTTCATTGTGAAGGGGTACTTTTGAACAGTGAAACCCACTCTTCCCTCCATTCCATTGAATAACCATTAATCATTAGGTTGGAAACTTATTAAGATGGAAACGCTCTGAACGTATCAGTGTAGAATGTTTGTACGTACCTCTGTACGACTTCTAGTGAGAATTTTGCAATTCTGTTTTCACAATCTTGTAGAGTTATGTCAATAGAATATTATCTGACAAAAAAACGAAAAAGGATATTTTGAGCGATTTTTTTGAAAAGTTCATCTTAATGCAACTGTTTTTAGAGTCAATTGCTTGAGTGTTAACTCATGAATAGGATGTCATTCAACGAGAAAATTAAGTAGCTTCGCTACAGGCCAATAGTTTAATATTTGGCACAAAGAGGCCTACATTAAAAAAGATATTTAAGCAAAAGTGACAGAAAATCATCACCTAAACAAGATTTATTTAAAGAAAAAAAATTGATTGCGCTTCTGGCAATAGTCAATAAACTAGTAATAGTTCCTTTTTTGAACAAAAATTCTCAAATTAGGGGAATAAAGACAAATCACTTTGTGACCTGTTAGATGCAACAAATTGAAAAAAATGGTTTCCAGTATCAGGAGTAAACAGACAAGGTTGATTTTGAAATGCTGGCAGACAAGGCTTTGTAAGTTTGCTCTGATAAAATTTTAGTTTGTGTGCATTTGTGGAGATAGGCCAACCCATTAGATGAAAAGATTGACTGGTTGGATGTTGACCTAAAAGGAAAGATAAGTGAATGAAGATTGGATTGGAACAGAGACAAGACAAGATAATTGGAAGGCATAATATACCTGGCCACGCAGGAGTAATCAAGATAACATCATCTAAGAGATCTAATGGAAATTTATTGATAGATTTTGAGATTAGACAGATAGGAGGGAACATGTATGATCCATTAACCCATGTGAAAGAGAAAGCATCAACCATACATGAGCATGAATATGGAAGCATAGATTCAAACCATGCAAGTTTGTAAGTGAGTCTAGAAGCAAAAATGTTATATGACAAAGTGAAAGGAATGTTCTCACGGATGAAATCAAATGCAAGGCTACTTAGATAATAATCATATCTATCCTGCATGTCTTGTGAATGAGCATCAGCCACGCCATTTTTTTTTGTCAGGAATGTGAACAGCTAAACATTCAATATTATTAAGAACAAGAAATGACCAAAGCTTTTAAGTCAACTGACATTATGAATATGAATGTGTGCCCTCAATCTTATTAATATAGAACATGCAAGTGGTGTTATCAGTGAAGACTTTGACAGAGGAGTTCTTTACTTCGGAAAGGGAAGACTGTAAGCAAAGGATAATTGCACTGAGTTCTAAATAATTAATATGAAATTTACACTCCTCATGACACCAAATGCCAGAAGTGGCAGATCTAGAGGAGAGCTGTCCTCCCCACCCATAGTTAGAGGCATCAGTATATAATATGAAATAATTTATAAATGGTATAATAGAGAATGGAGGTAGAGACAGAGGGCATGAAGACAACCAAGAGATATCATTAATTGAAGAAGTATTCAGAGAGATAACGCAATACCAGTCAACTTTCAGGACAACAACAGAAGAGAATTCAAATTGAAGATTTCGATAATGCAAAGGAGCATAAGGCAATCAAACTCTTAAACTGACAATTCTCCCCAAGAAAGAAGAAATACAAAGTTTGATGGTGAAGATTGGACATAATTTTTTGAGCTTTGTCATGAATTTTGATAACTTTTTCAGCAGGAACAGAAATGGACATATTGACAGAGTTCCGAATATAACCAAGGTGTTGGATAGACTGGGCAGGAATAAAATTAGATTTTATCAAGTTTGCAGTGAAACCTAGAGAAGACAGAAGCATTTTTAAAGTAATTTGTAACTCCTTAGACAATTCAGTTAAGGATTTGTTACATAGAAAAATATCATCTAAATAAAAAGAAATCTTGGTACCTTAAGATCTTAACAGAACTATTACTGGTTTGAGAACTTTATTGAAAATTCTTAGAGAACTAGTGATACCAAATGGAAGGAAATTATAGCTATAAAATTTATTTTCTATTGAAACCACAATATATTTTTCTTTGATTAAATAGATTAATTTAGAATGAGATTCCATTTGGAATGTAACTTTAGATATCTGTGAATTTAGATTTGAGAGATCAATAATTATTCTATCAGTAGGTACCATTAGATTTTTTAACATTAAAAATTCTAGAGAGAACAAGGACATGTGAGAAAGGAACTTAGAAAATTGCACCTGATTTAAGAAGCTTATAGATCTGACAGTGAATGCCAGGGTGTGAAACTCTGTTCTTTCTACTATTATAGACTGAAACAGGCAATTGGAAGGTTTCAACAAATTGTAATTTATATCCCTCTAATACAATTTTCAATAAAAAAATGTTAGAAGTTATACAGGACCAAGTTGATAAGTACCTACTCAATTTGCCATCAGACGTATTAGTATTTTTTGCAATCTGAAACCAGATCCTTTAACACCTCTATTTCGGCAGAAGGATCTTCCTCTACCTCTGAAGCCTGCACGATAGGGATGCTCAGCTTGTCGTGAGAAATTATTTCTTTTGGCATTAGTAGCAGCATAACCAGCATTCGGAACACCAGAAGAAACAGTTCTAGCATAGGAGGGACCAGGTTCAGAATTCTCATAAATGGATGCTTGTTCGGCAGAAATTAAACCAGTACCAGAGAATGCAGCAAACTATTTGAAAGGCTTTTGTTTCATAGTTAACATTTTCTGGAAAGAGGTTGCATGAGCCTTCAAAGCTTTATCTGCAGAGGAATCATGATCTGTACCAAACATGTGCAATGGAGTGAACAGTTGAGAAAACAGAGGTTGCTTAAGTTCTGGCTTAACGTGTTTCGCAATTACGGCTCTTCTAAGACAAGGGAGCTGAAGATTAGAAGAGCGAAACATCTGGACTACAGATGCCACCAGTTTCTGATTTGGATCAGTAGAACTCAAAGATTCCAAGAACGGAGAGCAAAGGCAAAATGACATATGTTTGGTCTTCTTGTCTTCTGTCTGAATAACTCATCATCATTGTTGGAAGATTTGAGTATTCCATATAGGCAAGGGAAGCTTTGGTGGTTCAAAATGCTTAACCAACTCTGAAGAGGGAATAAAACCTTCCATGAAGTCCGCCATATCTGTTTCCGAAAGTTCAGTATCTGCAATTCATTTAAACCATGAGAAAGCTCTCTTAGGTGGGATCCAGGTATAAGATTCCTTAGCAGAGAGAATGTGAATTCCATTATCTTCCTCAGGATTTTCCATTGGAATAGAAGTAGAAGGCTGAGCAGAGAGAATTTTTACATTGGCAACAGAGCTAGACTCATCTTTCAACATATTAGCCAAGAAATCATTACCTATTTCAAGGTCAAAGTCAATAGTGAATTGCACAATATATAGGAGTATTCAGATCATAACTGTGACCTAGAGAAGGATCTTCTCTATTAATTAAGAGAGGGACCTTCGTGCAAGTCTCCTAAATCAGACTGAGTATCAGAACCACTAAATTCAATTTGATTAGGGTTTTTGTCAACTTCTTGGTCTACAGAGAGCTCGGACTCAGAAGTAAGAATTTTATCCAAAATCAGAGGAAAATTCTTATTTTCCTCATACATAGGGATATTAGGTTTAGAGAGAGGAGCAGTGACTCTTTTACAGATGATTTTCTGGATTTTAGCTCTCTTAGCATTATGATCATTGAGATACCTAATCTCTTCCCCCTAATCTCTGTGTCTCTTATTGATCTCTACTTCAAGTGAATCATATTTCTGGGTTAGATATGAGAGTGACGGAGCATTTTTCTTATATTCTGCCACAATTGCTTCCATATACATATGTATTCATCACTGTGAAATTAACTGACTCTCCGGCCTCGGGTGAAGACTCGATGATATTTTTATCCATATTAAAATCAATTAATCAAGAATTGAAACCAAATACCTGAGAGAAGAATAAAACGAAAATTATACAGGTACACTTATCTGAAATACGGATGATTCAAGATACGGATGACAACCACTCGGATGACAACCACTCGCGACAGCGTCAAAAATATGACTGATGAGTCTGTTTAATGTGTCACTATAATTATCTATCCTACTATTATATATTTTCTTTTAGGTAAAATGCGACGAACATCTGACAGCTCTTCGAGCGGTTATTAGCAACATCAGCTACACTAAGTGTTTATTAATATTTATTCCTTATTATTGCTTAGAAATGCTTATATTGCTTTAAATATGTATGTGCTCTGAGAACAACCATCTTGAAACATATTTCTGTCTACAGTCTACACGAACTATAAAGAGGATATTAGGATTTCGAACAGATTTCGTCGATGTCCGTAAATGTTCTGCCGAATAAATTTCACATTAATAATGTCCTGGTGTGTACCAAAAATTTAAATCCCCTATAAAATATTATGGGATGTGCTGAGGCTTCGGCTGTCAAAAATGTACCATCCGAATCTGAACAAAATGCCTTCTCAGAACTCAAATATGAGGGCGATATATATCCCTGGTAATTGTTATGTAAGTATGTTAATCCTCATTCATAGAAGAATAACAAGGGTAGGAAACAAAATACTATATACAGTTTATTTACCTACCTAACATAAAAATGGTATATTATTACTACAAAATTCAAATACAATTTACTTTCTACTGAAATAGCTTCAATTTAACTCTACGCATTTATGGATATTAGATTATAAGCAGAATCAAATTATTATGGCAACAACAATTCTATTCCAATGATTACAATGATATTTCTCCTCGACTATTGAGATCATTATGGGAATTATTGCTATGGAATATTCCCACATCATTCCCTATCAGATATCCCATCTCAATTATCGCCTATACGAGTAGTGGAATAATCTTTGATGATTTGTAAACATATTCCAGATGTTGAATAACGCTTTGTTGTTTGGTTGTAAACTTTTCTGCGAAAAGATATGATGTTAGGAGTGAGTTTGAAGTAATTTGATATAAAGTACAGATAACTCAAAAATTGAAAATTTAATATGAAAAAATTGAGTTAAAAGAAGCTCGGAAAAGAATTAGTGATGGCGTAGTCGTGAGCGGACAAAATGCCTACGAACAAAAGGCCTACGAATACAAATAAGTAAAAAAAAAACAAGAAATTGCTGAGTATATAATAAATTAAATATAAGCTTTCAGAATCAACAAAAAATTTTAATGATACAACATATGTATCATACTTTAGAGTCTAGGGTAATTTATTAATATATTAATCAAAATATTGAAAGAGCATCTCAGATTTCCCATGGAATTGGACCCTTTCTGAATTTTCTGCTGATGAACTGAATGTAGTTTAGCCGAATTTTCTACTAATGAGAATTTAGGAAAATGCAACGCAGGCGATATTAATGTAAGAAATCTACTATTGTCATCGTGGAGGAGGAGGGGTGATGCGCTTATCAAAGAGCAGCAGCAGTGATACACATATCAAGGAGGAGCAGCATTGATACATATATCAAGGAGGAGTAGAAGTGATACGCATACCAAGAAGGAGTAGTAGTGATACGCATATCAAGGAGGAGAAGCAGTGATAAAAATATCAAGGAGGAGGAAGTTACTTGGTAAATGATAGACTTTGAGTGATATATATATTTTTTTTAGTTTCAGTTTTTTCAGTAATTCACCTCATTTTATATTTAGCTGGGTATGTGCAATACAAATAGTAATAACGAAAATAATGTTTATTTTCCTAATTTCTAACTGTGTATCTATGTAATACAAACAGTCATAATATATTCCCCGGTAATTGAACAAAAAACTTCCGTCACAACATCCACTTAATGAATTAGCGTTAATTATAATCCATTAATATTTTGATGTCATTCTTAACGAGCTTCTATGTCCTTTCGCCGCAAACAAAACACATGCGCCGAAAAACTTTCGCCGCAAACACTTTCGCAGAAC
The DNA here is from genome assembly GCA_947561585.1 of Caprella mutica. Taxonomy (NCBI): domain Eukaryota; kingdom Metazoa; phylum Arthropoda; class Malacostraca; order Amphipoda; family Caprellidae; genus Caprella; species Caprella mutica. The sequence goes on along the minus strand of CANNZV010000511.1, from coordinate 68,917 downwards.
ACACTTTCGACTTTTTCGTCATATAAAACTTTCGCCGAAAAAAAAGCAATTATTTACCAAAATAAGGTATACTTACTTTACAGTAAGAAACCGTAAAGTATACATTTTGTCACTATCAAACATGGCCGGGGAGGGGCAAGCCCCCATACCCCCACAACAGGACCGCTAACCTAACCTTATGTAGACAATTTCTCTTTAGATTTATAAACTATAGTGTTTTATTAAATTTTTGGCGAAAGTGACATACTGCAAAATTGTTTATGGCTAATGAGTTTTCTGTAAAAGTGTTTTCGACGAATGAGTTTTCGGTGAAATTGTTTTCGGCGAAGGACCAGTCACCACGTAAATGGGACAAAATAATTTGCTAATTAGAGACTGGTAGTTTCTAACACTAATTAGTTAATATGAGATCTCAATTGGACTGATGCTTTATACATATAATGGGAAAAAAATTTGTTTGACAGAAAGATTTCTATATATATATTATTGAATGTTTCCCTTAAATATATATCTCTACTTTTAAAGTTATTGTCATTACTTTTTCGGATTTTCATATTGATCAATTTTCAAATTTTGATTCTTATTTACAAATGTTTATTATTCCTATTTGAATTGTTATTATTATCTCATGTAATAAATATATCTTATAATTTCTATTATTTTTTTTAATATTTGCCTAGATATTTCATTCATTTTAATTTTCTATCCATCATTTTCTAAATATTTAAATTATATTGAGTTTTTATTTTCGTATTGAATTATTCATTAATATGAAAAAGATTGTACAAGTTAACTACATATATAAATAAGTAATATTTTATAATATATTTCTTCAATGAAGTATTTGGTATAACCTGTATGAAAATTTGAAGCAGGTAAAGATAACGGAGCAGATATGAAGCAAGTAAAAATAACGGACCAGAAATAAGCCGATTGAAAAAATTGTTAAAAAACAACGTAGTTTCCATTAGTTTTAATTAATATTTCCTTTAGTTTTAAAAAATATACAACATCACAAAAGATAATATTTCTGTTTATACATAATAAATGTATATATCGGAGAAAGCTCTTCGCAGTAAAATGGGAAATGATAAAAAAGAAAATGAAAAAACATAATCGGCTGAAAACCTTCAATATGGTATCTATGATGCCTAAATATTATTATTCAATTCTTAAACTATTATTAAATAGTAAATATTAAGAATCTCTTGTCTGATATCTTTACTCGCTCCGAATAATCCCTAACAAAAATTTACTGATAGAATTTAGTTTCCACTAATATTTGCAAAGCAATTAGAACCAAATAACTAAGGTGAATTCTGTTTTCAAGTACAAGTCAAGATTCTCTCTCTCTCTCACAAATCATTTTACGATGCCCATAACTTGCCTGAGAAGCCATGAACCAAACCATCAAAACATTCCTCATCCATCACCTCCCATCTTTACCTTCTTGCTGCACGTCGAGGGGAAAAAACTATGGAAGAGAGTGAAGGGGAGGAAGAAGGAAAAGAGGAGGAAGGGGAGAATTGGAAGAAAGGGGGGAAAGAGGAGGAAGGAGAGGAAAGGGGGGAAAGAGGAGGAAGGGGAGAAAGGTGAGGAAAGGGATGAAAGGGAAGAAGAGGAGAAAGGGAAGAAGGTGAGACAAGGGAGGAAGGGGAGGAAGTGATTTTAATACTCTCATTAATAAAAAAGGTAACTGAAATCCTTGTAAGAAATTCCGTAGTGTTTTTTCAAATATAACTTTGTAAATTAAGACTCACAATAATCTCAATAACTCTCACCTAATTTAAAGGAAATTAATTGTCGTACGTCAAAATTTGGAAAATATTTGATCAAATATCAGACTTTTTAACTGGTGAATCTTTAATTTTTTTTAAATATAAATTATTTCATTGAAAGCCTCAAATAATTCAATTCAAAAAACATTTTCACCTACTTATTCTTCTTATTCATAGAGTGATTTCCATGCAGGTGTTTTCTGTAATTACTTATTGGTAAATATTACCTCACCTGAGTCATGTTGAAAATATCACTGGAAGAATTTACTATTAAAATTCTATGTAATAACAGAAGCCATAGAAATGCTACCATAATAAGTGAGATTGAAAATATAATGAAATGAATGTTTAATTTTAGGAACTCATTATTAGTGAAATTAAAATCTGTTGGTATAAAGCATATTTATGAAACTTGTTTAATTAAGGGGGGCACCCAATGGATTTTGGTGAAAACTATCAATTTTCTTTTTATTGCTGTAAAAATGTCTTCAGACGTTGCGGGCTTTCATGTCCCAAATTTTTGTGAGGGTACGAGCACTAAAACCTCCCTCAGGAGGGGTCTAAAGGGGAGCAGGTCGGTGCGCAGAAAATTCCACTGAGGAAAATTCCAATGTGGAAAGTTCCACTGCGGAAAGTACCACTGGGAAAATTCCACTAAAAAATCCAAAGAAATAATAATATGTAGAGTTTATTATTTTCTAAAACAATTCTGTTCCGTCCGAATAGCAGCCCAAAATATATTTTGATAAGTTGTTGTTGTTCATTAAGTTGATAGCTAGGAAACGTTTACTTCACTAAAATAATTATTTATCTATGTTCATTGCTATACTAGTACAGTGTAGGATAGTGCCTTTAACCTTTAAGGCTATGGAAATTTAAACTATATTTGTCTGAAGCATTTTTATGCAATTTCCTTTCTTACATTATTTTCGATAATGTAATTGCATTGGTTTGAAATTTAATTTTTTGCATTCTGCTTGGATATCGAGACGAAAATGGATTAACATTCCTACAAGATATAGGAGATAGCTTACATAAATAATATAATTTTCATTTAAATACGAGGCAATTGACTCACGCTTGAAACGATTGGTGTGTGGATTTCAAGACAGAAATTGATATCAAGACTGAGCTGGATTAATATTTCTACAAGATGTTAGCGCATACCTTACATTAATAGATTATTTTTTATTCTTGTTACTATATTTAACATGTTTAAAATGTAGAATTTGTCCACATCATTAATATATAAATTGATTGCACTCTTTGTGCTCATTGTCTTTTTGTTACAAACCATCGTCTCGTATAACACATGAAAGGGTGACAAAAGCTCACACGACAAAATATCTAGCGTCAAAAGCACATGCGACAAAAGCTCAAACCGACAAAAGCCCAAACAGACAAAAGCCTACACCGACAAAAGCTTATCAATGGTATCAAAATATTGCTTTGTCAATTAATTGCAACGTCACAAATTTAAAATATTGGTTCTTAAGCAGAAGTTAAACCCCAACTAAATTAATTATTATGTGTCGGGTATTTTTGAATGATTCTAAATAAATAAATAGTATTTAAAACTTCCATTAGGCAAACTTACGAATATTAGCCTGACTAAATAATCACCCCGTGATCGAGTCGTAGTCAGCCAACAAATAAAACTTCTCAGATCACCTCTAGACTATGGAAACTGTAAGTAAATATAAATTAATTAAAGGTTGTCGTTTCTTTCCTGGAACAAGTTAAATACAATATATGTACAGAGAACAAAACATTCCGGTTATTTTACAGTTATAGGCTAACTGTTGTTACACGGTTTGATGAAAAATTAGAATTAACTCTGTTTTCAGGACATCAACAACCATACTAATTGACTAATTACACATGTATAAAGGGTATACATAATCGTAGCCAAATAAAGTATCTCCGAAGTACTTACCCAGGGAGAATATTATGGTGGGGTCATAGAAGATTATGGTGGAAAGACATTATAGGGGGCTAGATCTTACGTGATTATAGATAATATTCGATAAATATCAACCTTGTGCAAAACAACCTATAAACATCTATAATCACCGTAATATTTCCCAAACATGATGTATAGTAGATTACATCAACCAAAATCTCCGAATATTTTCTGATAATGTTCCTTATATGAACTTCTATGAATGAACCATCTTAAATCTTCGAAGATTTTCTGATGGTATTCCTTATATGAACTTCTATGACTGATCCATCCTAAATCTCCGAAAATTTTCTGATGGTATTTATATATGAACTTCTATGACTGATCCATCTTATATCTTCGAAGATTTTCTGATGGTATTTCTTATATGAACTTCTATGATTGAACCATCTTAAATCTCCGAAAATTTTCTGATGGTATTTCTTATATGAATTGATTAGAAACTTCTATGATTAAACTATCTTAAATCTTCGAAGATTTTCAGATGGTATTTCTTATATGAACTTCTATGACTGATCCATCTTAAATCTCCGAAAATTTTCTGATGGTATTTCTTATATGAACTTCTATGATTGAACTATCTTAAATCTTCGAAGATTTTCTGATGGTAATTCTTATATGAATTTTCTATGATTGAACCATCTAAAATCTCCGAAGATTTTCTGATGGTATTTCTTATATGAACTTCTATGATTGAACTATCTTAAATTTTCGAAGATTTTCTTATGGTAATTCTTATATGAATTTTCTATGATTGAACCATCTAAAATCTCCGAAGATTTTCTGATGGTATTTCTTATATGAACTTCTATGATTGAACTATCTTAAATTTTCGAAGATTTTCTTATGGTAATTCTTATATGAATTTTCTATGATTGAACCATCTAAAATCTCCGAAAATTTTCTGATGGTATTTCTTATATGAACTTCTATGATTGAACTATCTTAAATCTTCGAAGATTTTCTGATGGTAATTCTTATATGAATTTTCTATGATTGAACCATCTAAAATATCCGAAAATTTTCTGATGGTATTTCTTATATGAACTTCTATGATTGAACTATCTTAAATTTTCGAAGTTTTTCTTATTATATTTCTTATATGAACTTTTATGACTGATCCATGGATCAGTCATAGAAGTTCATATAAGAAACACCATCAGAAAATGTTCGGAGATTTAAGATGGTTCAGTCATAGAAGTTCATATAAGAAATACAATCAGAAAATTTTCGGAGATTTAGGATGGTTCAGTCATAGAAGTTCATATAAGTAATATTATCAGAAAATATTAGAAGATTTAGGATGGTTCAGTCATAGAAGTTCATATAAGAAATACCATCAGAAAATCTCTGCAGATTTAAGATGTTACAGCCATTCAAATTCATAGTAGGATTATTATCATAAAATCTTCGTAGAGTTAAGATGTTTCATTCATAGAAGTTCATATAAGGAACATTATCAGAAAATATTCGGATATTTTGGTTGATATAATCTACTATACATCATGGTTGGGAAATATTACGGTGATTATAGATGTTTATAGGATGTTTTGCACAAGGTTGATATTTATCGAATATTATCTATAATCACGTAAGATCTAGCCCCCTATAATGTCGGTCCACCATAATCTTCTATGACCCCACCATAATATTTTCCTTGGGTAACGATATCGAGGAAATATTCCAAGAATTACTGAAAATTTGTTGATCCACTAAAAATATCGTAGGAATATTCCAGGAATTACTAAAAATAAGTTGATTCCCTAACAATATCGGGTGAATATTCCAGGAATTAGTGAAAATAGTTAATCCCCTAAAAATTATGAAAGAAACGAATATAAAAGAAAAAAAGAAATAATCTATGAAATATGAAACTATATTTATTGATGATAACCTAAAGATTAACTTGAGTTATCACATTGCATTAACGTCATTAAAAATCCTACTTCTACTGTGTCCAGGATGGTCGAGTGGTTAGCGTCGCAAGCAGAAGTCAACAAGGTGCTGGTTCGAGACCTGGCAACATCACTTCATTTCTTTCTCCATTTCTTTCCATTTAATTTGTATATAACAATATGTATCATTCAACTAATTCATGTAAAGTCAAACGTACACGTACAAATGCAGTATATGCTAGGAAATATTAATTTTGGAATTCTTCTATGATTATGGGTGAAATCATCTGATAGTATAGGAGATTCCCCCCTTTAATTATAGGAGTGAACATGGTAGAAAACTTGGACATAAGCACCCCCAATTCTCTTCTATGATTATGGTAGAAAGACTCCTTTAATCTGCCAACATTTTCTATGATTATGGGTGAAATCATCTGATAGTATAGGAGATTCCCCCCTTTAATTATAGGAGTGAACATGGTAGAAAATTTGGACATAAGCACCCCCAATTCTCTTCTATGACTATGGTAGAAAGGCTCCTTTAATCTCCCAAAATCTTCTATGTCCCCCCCATAATTTTCTCCCTGGGTAGCTATAGAATCTAAGACTATAGCTAGCAAAGTCTACAGAGGCTGATGTTTGACCTTTCGATCAGTAATCGTACATGACAACTGAATTCGATGTCTGCTAGTTACCTGCCATCTGGCTAAATGTTCCAATATATACTAAAAAGTTAGTACTTAAATGAAAGTGTTTTGAAATTAAGTTCTGCGATAACAGCGTTCCTAAATTTGGTGCATAATAATAATTTACAAGGATTCCGTAGAAAGAAAACCGTTAAATTGTTAAATTATTATCCAACTTTACGTATATGGATTATTTATATTGCAGGAATACTAATTTTTTTTTCGTCGGTGTGGGCTTTTGTCTGTGTGGGCTTGTGTCTGTGTGGGCTTTTGTCGGTGTTGACTTTTGTCGCATGGGCTTTTGACGCTAAGGATTTTCTCGTGTGGGCTTTTCTCGTGGTCCCATGATACATATTTTATTTGCCACTATTTAAAACTCGAACTTACATTCAAAATAAAAATTAAATTAATCATTATCAGATTTGTGGAACAAGCAGCTAAATAAAATTTCTGTAATTGTTTTTTGCAAGTAGAATAATCATCATCTCAAGTAGAAGTAGCTTAACAATGCAATTTTCTTAGGAGTTGCACGAAGAAAATGTACACTAAGAAAATTTATATAAGAAGATTCACTTACATTTCATTAATTTATTAAACCACTTAAAAAGAAACAGAGTAATAAATATCACAAAAGATTATATAATATGAAGATGATAATTTCTAAAGTATGGTTTTAGAGAATAAGCAGTACAATTATTCTTCCAGTAGAACTTTCCGCAGTGGAATTTTTCTCAGTAAAATTTTCCCCAGTGGAACTTTCCTCGAACCGGGCGGGTGAGGGTCAAAAATCATGATAGTTTTTTAATTTCAAAATGAATGTTAGGCAGTGTCCTTTTATTTCCTAATTATTTTTGAGAGCTAGAAGCACTACAACTCAGGCAATACTGGACCCAAAGAGGGAAATATGGTGTTTACGTTTTTGGGTATTAATTACGTGTTTACGTTTTTGGTCAAATATATAAGTTTTTGGCTCTCCTACGAAATGTGTATTTTCCACCTAAAAAAGACGAGAAGTCAATGAGTTATCATGCTACAAGAAAAACAAAGACAGTTTTAGAATCCTTGGAACATTTTCTAAGAAAAATTTGAAAGCTTTTTCAATTTTCAAATGTATTTTTTCATTCATTACAGTTCAAAATCGAAAATTTAGTTGTTGTTTTCGAAAAATTCAATAAATGCTTAGAAAAAAATTACAGGAAAGGAAAATTGAAAAAAAACGGTCTTAGTTTTTTCTACCGAATACACTCATACACTTCTTCAAACTTAGAAATTTATATAAACAATTTATAAAAAATTGAACAACTACATTTTTATGAGTGTATGTATGAGTGTAAGTGTATGAGTGTATATGTTAGAATGAAAACGAAGACAGTTTTAGAATCCTTGAAACATTTTGAACAAATCGAAAGAGGGCTTTTTAAAATTTCTTCCTCGTTCTATTTTTATCGCAGTTAAAAATCAAAGAAATTGGTTTTCTTGAAAATTTTAGTTAGTCATCAAAAAATGCCAATAAAAAAAAACAGGGAGGAAATTTGAAAAAAACCTCCATACATTTGTTCGAAATGTTTTGTTTTAAGGATTTCAAAACTGTCTTCAGTTTTATTCTAGCATATACACTCATTCTAGCCAATATCGAAAAAGTTACATGAATAAAATGTGTTTTTTTTTGCGAAGTTACATATACCATACAAATTTCAACGAAAGTTCTTTCAAAAGTGGGATTGATCATAAACCAGGGCACACGGAAAACTGCCAGGCAGAAAACGGACGAAGCAGAAAACTGAAAAGTGGAAAACTGCCAGGCGGAAAACTGACAGACACTTAATGGCAATTCAATGACTTTAGTCAATAATAACATTTGAATTTATAAAAAAACGTTCGCCTTTCGATAACATTTTAACTTCGGTTTTCATGAAACAAGTTTTTCTATTACAATTTTTTTTCTAACCTTTCATTTCTATCTTAACTAAATTATTTCTCAACGAAAGTACAAAAGAGTTTTTTAAGGCTCAAAATCTTGTTACATACTACTATCTACAAGCAACGATTCACACATATTAACACTATAATTGCGGCGTGACCCACCGGTGTGTCACGCCGCAGTTAAAGTGTTAAGGAGCTAACGAGACATTCATTTTTACAGTAAAAGTCACGTACATTTTAAAATACTTGTTAAGTTACGTGTATAGCCCTTGCTTTTAATTTCCTTTTGACGTAAGTAATATAGCTTTTGGTTCCGAAACAAACGTTAAATTTGTGATTTCTAACTAATTATATATTCTCACAATAATATAATTTTAAATGATACAATAAATTAAATGAATGTAAAAAGTATTACTAATTAATATGCACTGAAATTGGATAAGCAGACTTTCAGTTGATTTAATTAAAATTGAAGGAGAGGGACAATTATACTTTAAGATGAAATAGATTTAACTATTTTCTAAGAAAGAAAAATCATCATCTTTTAAAATGACATTTATATGAAATCAGATATCAACCTTTATCTAATTGGAATAAAAAATAATTTTTTAGTGTTGAATATACATGAGAAAATGATGATGTCTTTTAATAATCAATATTTTCCCCCCAAAAAAATTAATTATTGACATCACATAGTATTACTTTATTTTATAAAAAGAATATTGATGTGAGTATATGAAATAATTTTTATTCAATAACATATTATTTAATTGGAAAATATGGACATTGCAAATTACTAGATTAACTTATTTCACCTAATTATGTATATGCAATTGCTCTTCATTAAAATCATATTTCTAATTATTAAATACGCCAGTCGGCAGGTTCCTTTTTTTTTGGTAATATGCAAAGAGTTTTATTGATTATGAATTAACATGTTGATATTGTGATGGTGCTAATATGTACCATGAGGTTTGAATACTCGTGGAAATAACCTCTGATCTTGTAAACACTAACCAGCTTCCAAGATTCTTAGTATTTCCCAAGGTTCCGTACATCTGAAAAAATTGACTTAGATTTAATTTAATTTATTTTACACTCCTCATATACAGTGTGTCCAGAAAAAATGTATCAACCATAGAGTTATGATAAACTACTCTAGAGAGAGAGGAAGTGTTGCAGCTATTGCAGGACGCTAAGGAAGACGGTGTAAAACCTTATTTTGTTTCAGTTATATCATTTCTCCATTAAACTGATGCTAGATCGCCAGTCACATGACCCAAAAATAAGGATTTTAGCGTCCCGCAAGACGCGATATTATTTTGGCCACTGACTCACCACTTGGTATCAACGATCTTGAATCTACATTATTCATCATACCACGATAATATGCATAATGTGACCGTACCATAGATACGTAGATCAATATCAATGAATTATAAATTGTACTTATAAGATATATCCGATGGCAGTGGATACATTTTTTTGCAGACGAAATATACGAACTGTATGTATATTAATCAATACAAATCATTTTAATTTTTTAATTGTTTTGCTTCCCTTCTTTCTTCTCAAGCAGAAGGATTTGGCATTAACTCTTCATTACCTTATATAGGCTTGGAAATTGCTTATATATGTATGTAAACAATACACAGGGCTTTCCAGAAATAACTGATCCTTCATTCATTCATTTATTTTATGAGTAAATAGGATTCCAATTTAGAAGGTGGAATATTTTCTACTCATTGAAATTTGTTTGAACGTCAAACTGTTTTTTTAATCTGTTTATTTGGTGAATGAAAGAGTCAGTAACTTCTTTGACAGCTGTACAGACACACCCTGTGTAAAGTGTCTGTGTAGATGTGTGTAGGTGTAGTTGTGTGTAGGTGTAGGTGTGTGTAAATGTGTAGTGGAATTGGATTGGCGACATGGGAATGGGAATGGAGTTTGTTGGAGAGTTTCTTTAGAATAGAGGGATTTGAGAGATTAAACTAAGGGATAATATGTGCTACATTTTGTGATGAAATCACATGCAGTGAAATTATATTTGGTAACTAGTAAGACGATCAAAGTAGAAATATAATATGTATTTTATTTTATATTCGAAATATAATCATGAATGAAAACCATTGAATTGAATACTATTACTCGTAAAGCTAAAGACTAAATATTGTTGTTTCATACATGCATATATCTAACCCTTCGTAGATGTAAAAATAAAATTTCTTTACTTTATTTAAAACAGAACATACACTGTGTATAACTATATACTGAATTAGTTCACAAACTGTATGGATGCATCACGAAATATGTTCAAAAAACAAAACCAACAAAAATGATTTTCACATAAAAACATAATGACCAAAGCATCCGAGCCCCTTGAAACAACTCACCAAATCCCTGGGGTTCGATTAAAACACTGCTGTAAATTATTAGAAAAATAACTAAAGTATTGAAGAAAATACATAGAGTTAGTAGAGTTTCATAAGGGAATTTAAAAGAATTCTAATTTATGAATTTGGAATAATAAATCTGTTAATTTTTTTACTTCTATTTAGCAATTCATCTGTTACTTGAATTTTCACAATACACAATTTGTATGAATATATCGTTTTATAATTTATATCAAAATGCTTCTATTTTATGTATTCACTAATCATAAATTACCAATTAATTTATTGAAATAGTTAACCATCCATTAATATGGTAAATATAATAAGCAATCACATCATTTCGAAATCATGTCCTAACATGGCTATCAGGCAGATTATCCGACACAGTTTCGGATTATCTTCCTGATAATAATCTGCCTCAAGTGGCGAATAGTTTTAATTTGTTCCTAACTGCTGAACTTCAAAGTTCCATTTTGTTGGCGTCTGTAGAAACTAATGATAATAAACTCAATTCAGGGGGAGAGAGGGGTAAATAAATAATAGGTAACGCTTACTCTAAAAAGCAAGACAAACACCGAATCACTTATCTCAAATCGTCTTACATAATAACGGCTCTAAAGAATACGTACATAGCGCCTACTTGACAAAGAGGAGCCGAACAGTCTGAGGTCGAAAATTCAAAATATATTGGCTTAGAATTTACATTATTGTAGTATTCGAACTAATCATTTTTGCTTAATATTTTTGCCCTCAAACAATATCTTGTAATAAAAAATTTAAAGCAAGGCGTACTAAATCAATAATGTTGTATGTTGATAATGTTAATTAAAAATATTTTTACAGTAAAATACTAATAACAGTTGTCATAAGATATAACCAGTAGCAATATTAAAAAGAATAGCTTTTTTCCGCAATATTAAAAATGCTTGTTTGAAACGGGCCTTATAACCTTATAAAGTTGTTCTATTTCAAAATAGTTTCCAAGGAAGAAGTGTAAGCACCCTGTATTATTATGTCTACCATTATAATTTTTTTTTCTATTCACTGCCTTTTAGTAAGTAAAATCACCGAGTTAGTTTTAAGAATGACCTTCGCGCAATGACAAAAATAATCACACTCTCTCTTTGCTTACCTGTTCTTAAACTATATCCATCAGTACAAAAATGTTTTTACTTGTTAATATTACAATAAGAGGCGGAGAAAAAGAGACCAATATACAGCTTTTCCATCCATTGGCTAACGATTTACAAGTATTTGAAAAAGCGGAAACATTTTCATGGCCCATACTGTATATTGAAAACATGTAAAAGTAGACATTCAAAACATATCACAAAATATAATTTGCAAGTTTGTACATGTATGGAAAAATACTTTGTCGAGTAATATAATCGGAAACTTTATTAATTATTAAAGTTAGTTTATACAATTTAAATTATTTATCTAGGTAACTAGGTAGCTAATTATAAATACTAATAGATTAGACTAAGTAGGTGATGATAAATAACTAGTTAGGTATTGATGAACACTAGTAGTTAACTATTTAGCTTTTGATGTGTTGCGGGTAACTAGGTACAGTAGGTTTTGATAACACTGATATATAACTATATAGGAATTGATAAACATTAATAGGTATCTATATTAAATATTTATAAATAACTTTATCTATAACTTTATACACATTTTTATCATTTACTGTACATTAAAAAAAATACAAATCAGTAGAATAAAAAGATAAGTTAATTTATAATAACTTCAAAATGCTCGCAAGTCATCATATTGCATGATTAACATGTGTATTCTATAAGTTTTACATATAGCAATACCAAATGTATAACATATCGTCCAAGGTTCCATTAACTCTACATGGTAACCACACTGTAATAATGTGGACTGTACCACAATAACCACATGGTATAAATGTGTAAATGTTTGCAGGGTAATGTCACAAATCCAAATAATATTGAACATGATGCTTATCAATCTCAATGGAACACAGGAATAGTCCTGATCATTCTGCAAACAAGAGAATGGATGAGCCCTCATTCTATAATGATTAATGACATATTGAGAAGAGTGAGGGAATTCTTAACGAAAATAAATAGGTAAAGTTTCAGAAAAGGTAAAAAGTAGGAATAATTTTAATTCAGAAATAATAGGAGCGATTAAGAAAGAAATAATGAAATTTATAGCTTCGATCATTGATTATCTGGATAATAATGAAATTTATAGCTTCGATCATTGATTATCTGGATATATGATTGATCTGCAAAAGTGATTGATCTGCAAAATAATAAAAATTAGGTACAATAATACACATATATTTTATATGATCATTAATTATCCTGATTATAGATAAATGATTGATCTAAAATGTGATCAAATATGATCAATTTCAATATAACTCACATCCTATTAAATAATTCTGTGTTTGATATTCATTTACTTGATTAATCAAAAGATAAGTAACTACAATATTATAGGTAAAATGGGCTTTACCATTTGGTCAAATGTTCAGCATCAAGGTTTACTTATCAAAACTCGTAAACTATTGTCGATTATGCATAAATATTGATTGCCTTTTATAGTAAAATATTATGATTCTATGTATTATAGTCAGAACGATGAATTATAAGTTTTTTAACGTTTTGATTAATTAATAACCAATCGAAAACCTTCAATTATTGCCGACTCAAATTTACCAACAAGGTAGTCGTTGTATCATGGTGGACTCTCTATTTGATGTATACAGGTACACGTATAGCTCTTACAGTGGACGATCTTTGAATGGACACCCCCTTACAAAGGACAAAAATTGTTCTCTCTAATGGACTGACGATCGCTAAAACGAAAGGCTGAACTAAATAATCACTCTAAAATAAATGAGTCTTGAAGTTGAAAATAGTTGGTCCAACGTTCCTATTTTTACTGTCAAAATTTAAATTATGACGATAATACGAATCCCTTTATTGTTGTCAGGATGCAAATTAAACTCATTATTATTAAATATTTTCTTCAAAACTTGATGTGTTAATTTCAATTTAAATATTTTGAAAGATGATAAATAGTTAATTCATATGTATATATCCAGTAATTTATAAATTTAGAATGTAAGTGCTTTGAATTTATAGGCCTAAAATACGTCTAAAACATTACTGTTCTCATTTCTATCAGGGAAATGTTTCAAAATCTGTGAAGAATTGTGTATAACTGTATTTAGGATAAGATCATTTTTTAAAGATCAATTCTAGTTATTTAATAAAGGTCTGCTCACATAAATATAATTTATCACATTACAATAATCTTGAAAAATATTTCCTAAAAAAGCTAGGATTGAGTTCTTGAAGATAGGAGGAAGTATTCAATTCCCTTCTACTTTTCTATCCCAACGAGAAAATAAAAGTGTGCAGAAGGAAGAAGTGCAGGAAACTAAAAAAATCTCCAACGCAGGTCAGAATGTGAATAACTTTGTAATTTTAAACAAAATATAATGATATGTTATCATAAAACAATCACTAAATGATGTTTATCTCATAAACTACAGATTTCCGACTTCATTTTCATTTTCAAATTTAGCAAAATTAATGTCCTGTTTATAATTGGAAATGTAAATTATCAAAATGCATTTGACTGTTCACATAAGAATATTATACATTATCTTATGGGTATTGTTACGTTTTTTCAAATTTCCTTATACAGGCATCCCCTGCTTTAGTTACCAAATCACGACTCAGTTTAGTTACCAAACGGTAACTAAAGCGAATAAAAGTAAAAAGAAATGTATAATTGTCACTCCCTGCTTATATACCTCACTTTCTATGAGTTACAGAAAGAAAATTAGTTTTTGGAGTACTACGTATATAAGCATATTAATAATAATATACATACAAGTCTTTCACTGTTTGTGACTGTGATAAAAAAGTTTAAAGTCGTGCATTTATTAAATGTTTTAAAATCCATCCATAGCTTAACTCTCACTCAGTATAGGTGAGTAATTAATGGATACTTAGATTTCTATAATTATTGTGCTACATTTAACAAGCAGCAATTTTATGCTCTATGAAATATTTTTGGTAGTACGGTACAAAGTTCCAAGTTGTTGGTTGATACTACAGTTTCAGACACGTCAGAAAAGAAAATATTATAATTATTATTTAACTTCTATGTTAAAGGTATATTGGTCTAGTAAAAACGAAAAGTTTAATATTTCATTTGTATTTTACTTTGAGGAGTTACAGTAATTAATTTAAACATATACTTAAATATTATTATTGTATTTCATGATTATACTGCATAGGTATTTCATATCTGCTGTAAAACGATTAGCCATCTGTTGAAACCTTGCATAATTAGATATCTGTTTTTGCCTTAAGCACACATGCATATTTATTCTCTAAAAGAACAACTCCTAAAAGGACTACAAAAACTAGCTAGAAATTAGAAGACGATCGTAAACTGACTAAGTTTAATATGTCTGACAGACAGTTATGAGAAAGACGTGAGCGCTCTAACAAGAGCTCGAAATTAGTAAATACATTTTTTGTAATATTTGATTTTAGTTAAAAACAACCTCGACACAATTTCTCTTCCGATTTCCAAATTGCCCGCACCTAAGAACTTGGTGAAAGTGTCCTTATAAAAGGGGTATGTTCCTTTCATAGGGAGTTCAGTAATTAGTAAGATTCGACCGTACCCTGTATGTCGTTACTCTGTGCGTACTAAATTGTCAAACATTCTGTAACTCTAACAACTTCATAGTGAATATAAGTGTTGTATTGAGTTGTGTTTCATTTATTCCTTGAAGGTAGTAACTATAGAGATAAAGTAAATCACAATAAGGAATCTCATATGAACTTAAATCGTTGAATCGAACCTACGGGGATAGAGCCAAAATAGTAATACTGACTAGTGCAACTAAGAATAACTATCCCAATATTACTGACAGTATCAAGTAATTACCCCAATAACCAGTAATATATCTGGAACCTCCGGCGGGACCCTTATTTTGTGAACAAAATTCTCTATATTACTTCCAACAAGGTTTAATGATAATTAACACTATTTCACAAACAGTGAACAGTGACAATAAACAGTGAACACCGCGTACAACAGAATAGTACACCAGCAAGCGCACCAGTCATAGCCTCGGGAAAGACGGTGTAGCACACGGCGACAAGCACAGAAACCAGTCGAGGAGGTCAAGCACCGCATACAACTCGTTTGGAGAGCTAAGTGCAGTGCGGCAATACAGGCGAATCCAGAAGAAGACAACTGATATTTCTACGCCGCTAAATGATTGGGAATACGGCGAATAACTAAACATCGGAAGCCGCTAGTTTTTTCAGCGCAACGAAGTCTCTAACTGTGAGCAATATTAAGCCGCTAGTTTTTCAGTGCAACGAAGTCTCTAAGTTGTGAGCACAATTAAGCCGCTAGTTAAGAAAGCGCATTGTACGTTAAGTGAACGTAATTAAGCCGCTAGTTAAGAAAGCGCATTGTACGTTAAGTGAACGTAAATAAGCCGCTAGTCCAGAGAGCGCATTGTACGTTAATTAAACGTAGCACCATCATCAGTCTAAACTATTGACCAGTCTTCAGAAAAGAAACTACGCAGTACAACGAATCAAGAAACCACATCATAAGAAAGCAAGCATCGAAGGAAGCAAGCACGCACCAGTGAACAACCGTTAGACGACTGACGTCACCAGCACTACCCAGGGAGATAGGGGTCACGATCAGCACCAGTACAGTATAGTCTGAACATTCAGTGGGTGAGGTACAATAAGACATAGTCTCGAGAAGAGTGAGTACCTTGGGAATCAGGAAGCGACTCTTCAAGAACTCTTATATATTTATAACGTGTAAAATGATGTGTAACTAATCATTGCTATTAATTGAATGCATATTACTTGTTATAGCACGTATATTTTTTCTGTTTATTTATTTTGATATTTCAATTATATTTGTATTAATAAATATTTCAACGTGTACGCCGATAAAATAATCATTTCTAACTAACCATTAATTATTTATATACTAACACTATGTCCGCATCCGAACAGCGGTCCATCACGGTCCTAGATAACCTACCGCGCTTCGCGGGTAAACTCAACGCTGGTGATGGAGTAGGACTAGGCTCCCGGGAAGTAGATGTGCGTTCATTTTTACGTCACATCGATGCACACATACAAACGCATCGTATTCCCGATGATGCATCAAAAATCCGACTCCTTAATAGTCGGATAGATCCTCAGCGGGGAGATGCTGCAAGTCATATGGCGAATTATGCTGGACGTCCGATCTCGTTTGAAGAAGTCTGCACTGACCTCTTGGAGATTTACCCTCAATTTGAGCGGTCGGAGTTTCGTGTAGCGGCACGCTTGAAAATAAACAAAGATACTCTGACAACGACAATAGGAGAAGAGATCAGGTACACCACCTAGAAGAACACCCCGAAGAAGATACACCGGACTACAACTTCGAACAAAGCGAGGAAGACTCAGAATGACTAGTTAGCTTGTCTAATACTACAGAGATGGAAAATAGACTTAAGATTCCCATGATAAAGATAAATTTGATAAATAAGGAGAAGAATGAAGAATTGAGTGCTCTCGTAGATAGTGGAGCTAGTGTTTCCCTAGTAGCCGAAAATGTCATAATAAGTTTAGGGGAGCAGAAGAAAATAGAAACTCAAAACAAAAGAGTTTACGACGCGCAAGGAAACCTAATTCCAATAATAGGGAAAGTTGTGATGACAATAGAAACGTTAAATGGGAAGATAGAAGGAGATTTTTTGGTTTTCAAAGATTTACATAAGGTAAGCGTCAAGGTCCTATTGGGAATGAACATTCTTAAACAAGCTATAATAAACTTCCCACAACAAGAAATACAGTTCATAAATAACAAATCACTAAGTGAAAGAGATACAGAAAAAACCGTGACTATGATCATTAAATCAAAATCATTGTATAACAAAATACCTAGGAACTCAAGAATACGAGTACTAGAAGAAGACGAGCTGGGAAAGGAAACGCTCGGTAAAAATGAAGAAGAAATTGATCCGAAGGTAAAAAACGAAGAAGAAAATGATACCGGTCGACAGAAGGACGTGAGTATACACCTGAAGGAGGAGCTCACGATAGCCAAGAATTCAGTGAACACCATTAAAATCAAAGTAGCTAACAAGAAGATCAAGGAGAACGAAGATTTAATTATTCATCACGGAGAACCAAAGTTCGGATTGTTAACCTCGAACGAACTCACATGAGTAACTGACGGAAAAATCACGGTCAGTGTGACTAACGCAAATGATAAGGATGTAACCCTCAGTCAAGGTACGATATTTTGTATTGCAGAAAGGGCAAAGATGGAGAATATCCACAGTATCACCACTAATAGTTCATTAGTGAAGGAACACGAAGAACCAGAAACACTGCCACCAGTGCAGTGGGAAGATGTAACTTGTGGAGACGAGGAAATGAAATGGAAAGTGCTCACACTACTTAATACATACAGGCAAGTATGTTGGTTGAAAGGAGAGCCGCTTGGGAATTACAGAGGACGGCCGCTTGAAATTACTCGGAGAGAGAACAAAGTGATAAACAGACCCCCATATAGAATTCCTCACGCCAGGCAAGGACCATTGGATTTAGAAATTAAAAAACTGCTTGAGCAAGGCGTCATAAGGAAGTCTTCATCCAACTTCAATGCGCCGCTCCTCATAGTGCCCAAGCCTGGTGGTGGAATAAGGCCATGTATAGATTTTAGATAATTTGAATAAGGTAGTAGAGGGTTCAGAGAAGTTACAAATGCTTAGTTGGAACTTTGAACAGCTGAAGCAGGCTGCCGTGAACTCTTTATTACTAATAAGGATAGCAGAAAATTCACTCACATTATTACGTTCAGGAACCATCAGTTCAGATCTATTGGATATCAAGACAGTGAAGGCAGTAGTAGAAGAAGGAACTAGAATTTATCCCGACTTAGTTTTTCCCATTTCGAAAGTTAATCGCAGAACAATCCATGATATCATTTCTTTCATAACAATTAAAAACTTAGGTTCTGATTATTTTGTATCACTAATTCCTTTATTCCATAAAAATGAATATCAACTTGTTACGTTAATACCCCATCCAATAAAAATAGATTCTGACAAACTAATAATGGCAAACCTGAAAGAGATTTTTCTGTATGATAAAGAACATTATGTCACCACAGACGTAGACAACATTCATTCTATTGACGATAAAACACACATCTTAAGACAAAATGAACCCATCTGGAGTTTAAACATTCTTCTTGTGAGTTAGAATCGTTTATGATGAATACCACAAACATGATGGAATTATGTAGTTTTAGGGATTTAGGAGTCAATAACGGAATTTTGCTATCAGATTCTCACCAAAAACGATTAATGTATTTAACGGAATCTACTCAAATAGAGTTGCAATGCCCCACAGGCCTTATTAGGGACTCTTTGGTTGGATTACATTACTTACCATTAAATTGTGACATCGTGACTGCTAGAGTAGAATGGCCTGCTCGCCTGTCCCATGAGATTGACATTGAAAAGTTGGTATCTACATAATCACACGAATCCAAATCCGTTTGACATTACGAACTTACCTATATTTTCCGTAAATGATTCAACTCCTTTACACAAAACGATCAAAAAACTAATAGACGAATTACCCTCAGACGAACCTTTCGTTATTCCATTTGATGATATGGATCTCACACTAGAGGAGGTCCAAACTTACTCGATCGTAACTGAAGGAAGCTTAATCATTTTAGTACTAATAAATTTAATTCTCATAATAATATTATATGTCTAGAAATTCAGAGAACCCAGAAATAGACCTTCAATTGATATTGAATCAGGGAATAACTTAAATCCAAGGGATTCCCTGACAATACCGTTACGGAGTAGTTTCCGCAGGATCCAAAATAAACTACAAAATCTGAAAAGGGACATAAACGAAAGTTCACTTAGCAGATTTAATTCATCTCGATCCTCAGTAAATGATAAAATAAGACGGAAAGGAAGGAAGGTAAAATTTAAATTGAAGAACTCTTCTATCAGAAAAATCAGAAAGCGAACACATTCGATTGAATCTAATGATTCTAGATCAGGGGAGGGCACACATTGTGTTTTTCAGTGCTGTAAGATGGAATCTCAGTGCCAATTTTCTTTTCGTTTTCTAAATTGCAGGGGATACTGAATAATTATATAACGAGGTGGTAGATTTAAGTGAAGTACGTACATGTACAACGATACATATTTTGCGCATAAATGTTGGTAGTAGATAAATTATTTGCATTAAAAAGAATTAGTAAATGATATATAATAAAAAATTTCTTCATGTGAAAATTATTCACAATAAAAACAAAAATAAGCTTTCCTGCATAAGTAATAAAAAGTAACTCACAAATTCACATGACAAATTACTATGGCTACCTAGCTTATTAAAAAAGGGAATTAAAAATGATTGCATAAATATTTACCACAGTGTTTGAATGTCCCTAGACAAGCGTATGAAAGATATAAAGTTAACTGATCTAGATAAAAAGAGACAGAGGTAAATATATTAAACACCGGCACTATTGTAACAATGAACAAAAAATACCTTATTAACGGATAAAATTGACTATCAAAGTATCAAGGTCATTACAAATATACTCTTCTATATTATCCTTGCAATTAATAAAGCAGTCAGGGCTGAAAATTCTAAATTTTCTTTGGAAGAAAATAAAGCACCGTTTCCCTGATGGGCACGAGTGCTACTCTGAGTGCCAAAATAGCACTGAGTGCTGCATTTGCCCACCCCTGTTCTAGATCCTCAAATAACTCAGATGACTCTAAAGCTTCGGTGAAACCGGTAGGAACTAATACTACCATGAAAATATATCCCTCAATTCCTTCAACACTGCCCTCACCTCAGTTACGTACTAAAATGCGGGAAATTCCTTTAAAGGCTTATAAATGAATAATTTTGTAAGTTGGTTCCCTGCTATCTAAACCTGATTTGCTATCATGTATGAATAATGTTAAAGTTACTAACCCTAATTTACATTACATTTAAGGATAAAAATTCTATTTTATGTTGAATATATTGTTGATAATAAAACAATGGAAGTACGTTGAAGCAACAATTGTTGGTGTTACGCACCTTCGATCCGCGCTGGTCAATAGTATTTCCAATTGTCACCTAATCATTTATAAGTAATTGATACTGTAATATTATTATCTCCAAAATTCAACCACCACATGGGGCGCTAACTGTCGTTGGCATTGATGGACGAGTGGCGCCAACTGCTGATGGCACAGATGAACGAGTAGTGTCCATGACTACTCACATTCCAGCCACTGGACCCTTTGGCACCCAAGGTCACACGGGCTGCTGAGCAGTGGTTGCATCACCAATGGCACACAATGTCGTGGCTACGCCCACGACAGCAGTTACTGACCTACATACTCCAGGAAGGACGCTACACAATCCTGTGAGCCGGTTCCTGTTCCTGGAATGATGGGACTTCGCTCACGATGGCCGATGACATCTGGCACATCACCTTACCTGCCTCAACCCCATTTTTTTTTTTTGAGACGTTATTGTTTTACTAACGTTACTTTGAGTTAGTTTATAGTCTACTTTTCTTTGCTTGTCTAGGCTTAGTTAAAACTTGCTTTTTAAGGGGGGGATAGTGTTAAAGGTATATTGGTCTAGTAAAAACGAAAAGTTTAATATTTCATTTGTATTTTACTTTGAGGAGTTACAGTAATTAATTTAAACATATACTTAAATATTATTATTGTATTTCATGATTATACTGCATAGGTATTTCATATCTGCTGTAAAACGATTAGCCATCTGTTGAAACCTTGTATAATTAGATATCTGTTTATGCCTTAAGGACACATGCATATTTATTCTCTAAAAGAACAACTCCTAAAAGGACTACAAAAACTAGCTAGAAATTAGAAGACGATCGTAAACTGACTAAGTTTAATATGTCTGACAGACAGTTATGAGAAAGACGTGAGCGCTCTAACAAGAGCTCGAAATTAGTAAATACATTTTTTGTAATATTTGATTTTAGTTAAAAACAACCTCGACACAATTTCTCTCCCGATTTCCAAATTGCCCGCACCTAAGAACTTGGTGAAAGTGTCCTTATAAAAGGGGTATGTTCCTTTCATAGGGAGTTCAGTAATTAGTAAGATTCGACCGTACCCTGTATGTCGTTACTCTGTGCGTACTAAATTGTCAAACATTCTGTAACTCTAACAACTTCATAGTGAATATAAGTGTTGTATTGAGTTGTGTTTCATTTATTCCTTGAAGGTAGTAACTATAGAGATAAAGTAAATCACAATAAGGAATCTCATATGAACTTAAATCGTTGAATCGAACCTACGGGGATAGAGCCAAAATAGTAATACTGACTAGTGCAACTAAGAATAACTATCCCAATATTACTGACAGTATCAAGTTATTACCCCAATAACCAGTAATATTCTATTCTAATTGGTATAATGGACACCAATTGAAATAAAAGTTAAATAATGATTATTTTATAAAGACTTTCACGTGTTCGAAAATATGGAACCGTGCAATAACATGGAACTAACCCTAAAATAGTACATGTTGAATTTCTGAACCAATTGCTTCTAATAAACTTATCTGGATTATAATTGCAATTTTGATTTTTTTTAGTTACCGTGAAATAGTCACAAAAATTATCTCCATTTTCTATGTCTACGAAAGGTTCTTATTTCGAGACATGACTCGAAATAAGTACCACTTTTATCAAAAAGAGTTGTACTTAAAGCGAGGCCTGCCTGTAACATATCTTCTCAATATTTTTATGAAACTATTTATTTTCAGTGCACTAAAACACATTCCATTGTGAATCTTTCATTTTTAGGTTAATTAGTAATCTGTTTTAACTATATCATTGGTAAAACAATATTATACACTGATTAAGTGCCTAGTTTTACATATCAAATCATTTAAGTGCAACTAAAGCTACTCCATCATTGTTTTTTTTTGTTATCTTTAATCTGGTGATATGGCAGAGCGTGGAGCAATAACGGAAATTGTAACGTTGGTAGGTTTTCTCTGTTTGGTATCACAGCTACTCCTCCCTTCATCAATCATATTCCTCAGGGCAAGAACTGTGACACCGACTAACGGCTTTGAGGGGAAAAAAAGGCTATGTTGTTGTTCAAGGTGGATATTTGTGGTTAAAAGTAAGAAGTGCTTATTTTAGGTATGTGTAGATTGTAGAAGTTGGAGGACGGAGGTACATCTAATTATGGTGGGGCCAAAAAAAATTGTAACTTTTTGTAACTCCATTGTAACTTTTTTCTTGCAAATACATCAAATTTTGGTGAAAGTAATACAATTAACATCGTTTTTCTCTATTTTGGTATATAATATATTAGCTTTTTATTCATTTTCATATAAAAATCCCCATTCTCTTTCCATTAGAATCAAGCACATTTCATTAAAATTCATTCTTTGTGTGCTGAGACTCTAAATTCCTACTGTCCATTCCTGTCCGAATTGAAATGTTCTAACTGGGATACTTTATTGTCTTTCAAATTAATTAACATCAAGTTTTGGTGTAGGTACTCATACAGTGTAAACCAAAGACACACTGTTTTCAATTTCTATCAGTAGACATATGCGAAATAAAATATTAGAAATTCACCCCAAATATCAAAATCGATTAAATTTCAAGGAAATTCATAAAATGGATTATTAAAATATTCATAAATAAGAAAAGATAAACTCTTTATTTGATGAATATTTCCATCTAATTTTTTCATCAAATTATATAGTCTGAAATATTTTCCAATGATGCATTACTAATCTGTCAATATTTTATTAATAAAAGACAATAAATAGAGAACGTTTATCATAAATCTCCTTTGGCAGAATATTCACTTTACTAACTAAAATAATTATTCCCCCTCACAGTATCAATTGATCTCCATTTTTTCAATGATAACAAAAGTTCGAAGATAAGATAAAAGAAGAAACTTTCAATCTGGTAATAATAATCGTCATAAAAGATTATTGTGTGATTATTTTCAATGACTACTTCAGCTGTTGTATATGTAAGTTTATAAGTTCACTTAGTAAAAAAATATACGATATATTTTTAATTAAACGGACTATATTTTATTAAGTAAAAATAGAATACTTTTCCATTGAAAACAAGAAGAATAGAATCTCTTTAAAGGAGAAAATTCCTTCAGGAAGTACGAGTGAGTGGATTTATATTACTATCTCCAATATATATTTCTAATCGAATGAATTAGTACTCTCCTTGAATTTTCTACCATTTGAACCCTCCATTTACCATATTATGTACTTTGTCTACTGTATTCAACTCTTTGTCTACCCCAAATTATTCTTTGATTACTTAATTTAACCCTTCGTCTCATTTATTTAATCCTTGGTCTTTGTGAATAGCCAACTTTATTAATAAACTTTCACCATTTATGATAGATATATGCTTTAAAAATTGTATAGCAGTTTTATTAACTTGGAAGTTAAACGTCTGTTTTGAAACCAAAAGCCATTGACGTCATTATGATTTTAAGCTAGTAGCAAAGAGAGTGGCTTTGTCGATGAAGATATCAACCATCAGCGGTTACAAAGTTCATGTAAGTAGAATAACTGTTTTTTGATCACATTCACTTACCACTTTGATCACTTCATACACAATAGATAGTTTGAAATTTGGACGTGAGCGCGATAAAAGATCGTAAGTTTACAGTATATGAGGCATAGCAGTGTTTGAAGAAAGAGTAGGCTGAAGCTTTTTCTTTGTTGTACAGAGTGAACTCTTCGAATTATCACTCTTCGAATCCCAAACAAACAATTCACTTTAAATTTCGACTATTTTTATCGAAGGCCGCAGGATTTTATATTGGTTTGGAATATGGTTGGAGAAATTTCATTTATTCGGTACTCTGTGTAAAATTTTTCCAATATCACTTGACGTCATTTGATTATTAAATTGCATTCTAAGAGATTTAACACTGATATCCTAAATTAGCTTTAAAACTGGTTAAAAATTTACATAAACCAAACCACTTACTCTGGGTAAACAAATATGCATGAATGTACAATATTACCATTACATGATGCTATTTATACAGGATGTCCCCGAAAAAAGTAGCCCATTTAAAAAGGTTGTAATTTGTAATCTATATTGGTAGAAGAATGAAATAGATTTCATTTTAAAGGTAAAAAAATTGTTTCATAGTAAATTTAGAATTACATGACCACCACCAAACGCCATAAACTTATCATGACTAAAAACGTTTTTTATGACTAGAGCTAGGACATTGGGGCACTTTAAAAAGAGCAGTAGTAGCGGTCAAAACGAGCACTTATAGCGCTATAAATGTGCAGAAGTAGCGATAGAAAAGAGCATTTGGGGCACTTATCGGGGCATTTGGGGCACTTATCGGAGCATTTGAAGCACTTATCAGCGCATTCGGGGACAGTTATTGGTGCATTTGGGGCAGTTTTTGGAGTGTTTCATGCACCGAAAGAAAAAGCGTGTTACTTATCAAAGTAAGAATTTTAACGAGGTTTTGTTTTTTGAAGAGTTTTTGGATGAAATATACACAAGAATTATCTTTAATTTTTATCGATAAATAATTCATTTTGAAAAATCATTATGTAAATATGTAAGGCTCAAAAGTATTGTGCAATACTTGAAAAAACATAAGAAAAAGAACAATAAATGTTGAAACCAAAACGAACGTATGCAGTACATATAATAATTGGAATCTATATCGAGTCTATAATGTTACAGAAAATTCTAGCATCACATGTTGTTGAAGTTTGGTAAGAATGTGAAAGTTAACCCATATTAACAAGAAAAAACCATTACTTCTTCAACATTTTTTGATCCTTCATCGTCTATCTGAGACCACATATTTCAATAAAAAGAATAATCTCTACTTCTGTGGAAGTAACAGGGAAGTAACAGGGAAACATCTTAGGGAGTCAATTCGGGAAGGATTTTAGTCTGTTTTCTTCACTACGCCTTGCAAAACATTCAACCCTGTATTTACTTACTCAAACAAATGTACGAAAAAATAAGGTATGTAAAATAAAACAAAGATATTTGTAATTAAATAGATATGAATTACGTGAAAATCTAAGGTTACTATTAGAATAGTTACACCTCTTTTGAATTTTTATAGAACTTTTCTAATCAAAGAAAATGTATAAGAAAAGGGTAACAAAATTAAATCATTAAAAAAACTGAACAACAATACATTAACTCATTAAGTGAATATAATCAAATTAATCAATGCATGACTAGATTGATGGTAGACATAGAATATATTTGTTAATCCATATAATTCAAAGATGTCATTGTAAGAGCTACATGGCCCTTATAGAACGGATATTTTTTGCCCGAGCTTTACGTGTAATATGATTTTTCTTCAACATTTGAAATTAGTTTACTATCAAAAAATAAATACGGATAAAATTTCTTTGACTGTACTTAGGCAATAGGACACAAACACATACCCTGGTATTTCACTGAAGCTATCTCTCTATCAATATTAAATTCGTATTTTAATCTATTTCTAGTTTAAGTATATTTATACGAACTAATTATTGGTAATATGAAAGATGGTGAAAGAAATGCATGAATTATTAATGTTACCTAAATAAACAGTCTCAGCAATCACTGGTAGATAACTATGTGAAATTAGTTCGATCATTCACGTTTAAGCTCTATGAACCATTAAATACACTTAAAAGTTCAGTTGTCCACCCGGTAAGAATGATACAGTTATTTGACATTACTCAATCTTGGTGCGCAATAGAAGTCAACCAGAGTACATATGGCGCATTTTGGGGCGTTTTGAGCATTTTGAGGCGTTTTTGAGCATTTTGGGGCGTTTTGAGCATTTTGGGGCGTTTATAGCGTTTGGAGCATTATGAGCGCTAGTGGCATTTAACTTATAAATGCCCCAATGTCCGAGCCTTATTTATGACATTCTGAAGCTATAGAGAGTTAGCAGAGGTTCTTGAAGGCATTTCATTTAAAACTGTTTCAAATAGATATGTTACATGACATGTTTAGATTAGATGAACAATATTTTCTTAATTCATACTCTCAGCAGAGAAATTTTTCATTGATATAAATTGAAGCTATCTAGAATTATACTGTATCAGAACCATTATACTGTACGTCGTATCAGAACTCTTTCTAAATGACTCAGAGAATCTTCATTTATTATTTCTAAAATAGTTAACAGAAAGAGACAACTCATCGTTCAGATCCTTTTTGAAGAAAAGCTATGCAGCACTCGAACTAAATAAAAAAATATATATAAACGAAAGAGTTTTAGTAATACAGCAAATACGATGTCGAATATATATTATCTATATTGAAGATATATTTCTGGAAGAAAGTTAAATATCGAACTGTATTTAATACCAACTTCTACTTCATTACATATATGTAGTGCAATGTACGTTTGGGGAATATATATTTTATTAATGTTACATGCAAATCGAATGGAAAGAATGAAGTTATTTCATCATGTGCAGCGACTCCTAGACTCTATCGGTACTGTAAAGAAAAAAATCTAAAATAGTACACAATAGTCTAAGAAGTTCATCACACTAAGATATTTATTAAAAATGCACGCTAAAATAAAAATGATTCACGTAAATGTAAAATCAGCTAAGGTAAGGCAGATACCAAATCTACATCTTAATCTGTTATTTTATTGGCGTTAAAATGACACGTATCGGTTCTATAAAATGGCCGCCAGGTGGCTAAAAACAAATAGAGTTACCTACTCTATTTGCAATGGGTACAGTGATTTGAAAAAAAATAAAGGAATAGTTCATAGGCTCAATATTGCGGTCATACTACAGGCTCACACTCCAAATACACTCACAGTGCAGTTCAAATTCACTCACTCTACAGTCATAATACACTCATGTGCTTATCCGAAGTTTTCAATCCAGACTAGCCGGCAAATTGACCAGTTACTCTTGTCCCACCAGAAAATTATATACAAACCTGTACTTTAAATGCTCGAATGCAAAATTACTAACTATACAATTGCTCAGTTTAGCAATATCTCAAAATGACAAATTAAACTCTCTAGCCACACTTTACATGAAACAAATAACAAAGATCATTCTAAGCAAATTAGATCAAAGAACGTCACATACTCTTCGCTTCGAGCACTAAGTTAACACTGACAAGTGGCAACCATTGAGTATATATATAGGTATGGAGGTAGCATGCCTTGCAGGGAAAAGTGATGACAAAAAGTGGTGCCAAAGGCGTGTCTTCCCCCAATGCACCCCTGCCACTCAGTGCAATGTGGGTGTGTGCTCCTCCTCTAATGCTCTGTGCTAATTGAGTAACAGTCGTGAGAGGTTATGTTGTTCTGTACTGTTTGTAGCTATCACAATTTTTTAATAACATATTATTTACGAATAGTGGCAATTGTTATGATATTTTATTTCTGAAAACATATTCTTTTCTAATTGTCGCAATTGATGAGATATTCATCTATTAAAAACATTATTTTTATAGTTGGCTTCTCGTTCAATTTTATTATATTTATATTGAAAGGTAAATTGAAAAGGTTAAACTATCATAATTATTTAAATCACAACTCATTTGTTAACACTAATTTCTGGTTTAGATGATAATGCTAATGTAGGCTGGCATGATTCATTTACTATCTCCTCTCATTTTCCTCTTCCATCTGTCAATTCAGCCACCGGTGCTGTCTTTCCCAATCCACACTATTTTTTATTAAGTAACTGCTTTTCTGCGTACCTGAGCTTGGCCAACGAATCGTGGTTGGTGAATTTGATCATGGAGCCACTTTCCTTTCTGACTGCCTCTTCGAGTCCCTTGTATTTAATTTCCTTTCGATGTTAGCGATATAGTTTTTGGTTCCGAAACAGACGTCAATAAGATTTGGGAATTAAAAAGTACCAAGTTGCACATACAGTTTTTATTATTATAATATTATTTGAAAAAATAATTATGTTTTATATATAATTAAACTCAATAGTACTGAATGTAAATGAAAATGATATGCTTCATTATAAGGTGAGACATATTTAATACCACAATGCAATTTGTGTTCATGAATGATATTTTTATGGTGGTTAACATATTATCCCACCATGCAACAAATGTAACAAAATACGTAAGTTGAATATATATTGATTGTGTTTGTACATAAAATACTTTTATTTATTTCCGTTGTATGGTAATTAATACATATATTTTCTCCATGCTGATCAGATGTCAACAAGAGTTGTAAGTAAATTTATATTTTGTTTGACGACATACTATGTTTCTGGATATACGTGTGTGGGCCATTTCTTCTTTTTCTTAAAATGTAATTTAATCTCAAGCTTTTTTTTATTAATGAAGTAATATTATAAATTTGTAGTGAGATTATGTAAATAATTATTAAATCTTTAAAGAAAAAAAGGGTTTCAAGAAGTGCATGAGGTAGAGAGAGTTAAAATTAGGAGCGTATCGCACGCACATCCACTCCTTTCCGTGCATTCTGTTAAACTGTTTTGTTAACTGATGTGAGTGGGAGGAGGGACGACATTGGTTTAGACCACGGTTTACAAAATATACATAGTAATGAGTAATGACAATAGAGCGATCAGTAATAACAATTTTGATTTTAGAGTGTTGCTGTAATGACGTAACGTGCACTAAACGTCTCGATTGTCACTATATATTCTATTAACTGTGGTTTAGACCGCCCACGGCGCCACTTTTTGTCATCACTTTTGCCGTTGCTATGCTACCTCCATCTTTATATACACTCAGTGCTGGCAACCAGTTAGACACATACCAAGCATACGAGTTAAAAACAAGTGGTCTACGTTAACAACAACTCCATCTCGTGGCGAGTCATGCATGCACCTAACAAATTGCCATTCACAACTGACAGAAGTGATGTGTCTGGGTCTCGAACGCAACCACTCTGCCATTTTGGATGCATTTTATAAATAGAATTTGACATTATTCGTTTCGGAGAGACATTTCGCTATTTTAAAGTGAATATAGCTAAACAGGCAGTCCCCGCTTATATTTCAATAATCACAACTCGGTCCTATTACAAATGATAATAAGATCAAAGTAGGAACATACAGGTATAAGTCAAGATTTTATATAATTGTAACTCCTAAATACTTTCATTTTCTATGAGATCGAAATAAAAAAACATTTTGATGGCATGACTAGCTTATCACAAAGATGAAGCTCTGTGATGAAAATGAATGAATTAAAAGCATTAAAATATAACCATAATTTAATTCATTTGAACAATAAGAGGATCATCAAATGTACGATTGTTCAAAGCACTGTAAGCAATAGAAAAAGATTCCTGCTGAGATACTTTTTTAACATTACTAATAGATAAAATATTTCGATTATCAAATTTTGTCTTACATTTGGAACTTAATTTAGACAACTGAAACACTAGTTACACAACTTTCACAGTCTTATCAAAGGAAGAAAATCTATTTAGATTTTAGATCAATAATCAATTCTATAGGGGCCAATCACGATCAGTTTCGCCTCAAGGAAATCCTTGAGGTTTGATAAAAACTGATCGTGAATGGGGATTCGAGGCCTGCCAGTTGGCCGGATTAGATCAGGTGATGCTTTATTTTTGAGGCGGGGCTTATGTGCTCTGAAGGAAAAACTGGCCGTGAATGGTGAGCGATCAGGTCAGTGTAAAGGGGCCTTTACACGAGCACTGGTCAGTGCCATTATTCACCACACTTTTTACACCACACTGTCCACCAATTAGCTCAGCGCTTTACACGAGCAGAATGTGCTTTGGTGGGCACTGACACTTCAGTATCGTGGTAAGCATCTAATATGCTATTAAACGCTAAGGCTGTTAGTGTTTTATCTTTCTAATCTTTAGATTTTATTTTCCATAGGCAAGGGTGGTCTTCAACTAGGCCAATGAAAGGAGTTGTTGATTGTCTGGCAATCGCTACTGACAGACAGTGGCACTTTGTGGTGAGCGTTCGCTTACAGAGCGATAGCTTGGTCACCACCAAGTTTTGCTAAAAACGGTGGGGAAAGTAGCAAAGTGGGCGTGGCATAGAGCAGTGTCACCACAAAGTGGCACTGAGCACTTACCGTGTAAAGGCCCCTTAAACTGCGTACTCAGAGTGTGAGGAGGTTAACCCAAGCGAATTAAGTCGTTAAGATGGCCGGAGATAGAGTATTTTGGAGGGATTTTTTTTGAAATATATAAAGAACATCCATGCCTTTGGAAAATAAAGTCTATACATTACTTAAATAAGTACAAAAAAATGAAGCATATGGAAAATTAAATGAAAAACTCAACGAGCTCTATCCACATGCTTCTCCAGAACTAGTGAAGAAAAAAATCAACAACTTCCGGAATACTTTCCGGAAAGAAGTGAAAAAGTTTGAGATTCTATGCGGTCTGGATCTGGGACAGATGACGTTTATACGCTATCTTAGATTTACTATGATGATTTAGTTTTTTTAAAGGATCAAGGAACTATTAAAAGCTCCACCTCGAATTTAGAAAGATGTAAGGTAAGAAAAATGCAGAATTTTTACAGTGTTTTATAGTTATTCGCAATCATATCTTCCTGAAATGTTAATGCTCCTTCATTGTAAAAAAGTTTTTAAAAATTTCCCTAGAATTTAGGCTAGCTTGTGATGCATATCTATCGTGACCTCTATCTAAGCTTACGAGAAAGACCACATTATCATCATTTTCAACATTTAAATTTGTATAGTAGTCTTTCTTAGTGCTACGCAAAAAAATATGCAGAACACAACATGCCATCACAATCTTTTCGCAATTTACATATTCCACATTTAAGGAACTATGGAAAACCCTGAATCTAGATACCAAATGCATTTCCTACGACGTTTGGAGCTCGAGATAGTCTATAATTGAAAATATTTCTCTCGTGACTCAACTCCCTTGCGCTGTATTGTTTTAAAAAATCATTTCTAAGCGCAAATGCCTCATCTCCTATGAAAACAAAAGGTAATTCACGAGATGAATTATTTCGAACACGAGAAGAAGGAATATTCAGATTATTATTTACAAGTTTATCATAGAATCTCGTTTCTTTCAGCACTCCACCGTAAGAAATTATGCCATTCATTCCAAAATCACACATTACAAATTCGTATCTGCATCGACAATAGCCATTAACACCATGCTATCGAATCCTCTATAATGTTTAAAATAATCTCCATCCTCTGATTTTGAGGTAATATTTACGTGTTTCCCGTCGACAGCTCCCAAACAATTTGGAAACTGCCATTTAGTGTTAAATTTATCAGCGATCTTGAGCCATTCCTCTTATGTTGTAGAAAACTGAAAAGAAAAGGCTACGTTAGATTTTTTCCGTAAATGTTCTATAATTTGATATAATGTGCAATAACATGATGAATAATGTTTTAATATGATATAACTTTTGGCAGGAATATGACATTACTGGAGATGAAGATGGTGAATCAAAGCTAAGTGGTGAATCAACAAGCAACCCCACAACCCCTATACAGAGTAATTCTCCAACACTCATACCATCATCTAGTTACTAGTATCAAGAAAAAGAAAAAGCAAACTCCTACATATGCGCTGGAAAAACTAGTCATGGTGATAGGAGCCCGAATTCAAAATACACCTGTAGAGTACCAGTATGGTCATTTCGGAAAGAATTTGGCTGCTAAACTTAAAAATATTTCAACCACATAAAGGATCTACTATGAAAAGTTAATAAACGACGTGATGTTTGCTGCGGAGCTAGGTCACCTAAATTATACATGTGTTTTTAATGCAAGTCACGTTAATATTGCAGTGCCTACTGTAGTCGAGCCCAGCATGTTGACCCCAAATTCCGAATCTCAAACTTCACATAGCTTATCAGGATATTTTTCAAACTTTACTTGTCTTTAAATATAGTCATGATGTAAAATTTATTTCCTTTAATTCACAATACTATTAATTAGGGTTTTTCGAAATTTAATTTTCTTGATATTATTGCATTGCATAAATGCATATAAAAAGTAAAAAACTATTTCTTTACCTTCATGTAACCAATCATTTGTTATTAACTTATTACCTTCGCAATCTTGCGGAAGGTTATATTTTCATCTGAATTTATTTGTTTATTTATCATCTTGTTATTCGCTTAACTGAAAAAGTGTTCAACCAAATTGCCTGAAATTTGGTGAAACGATTGGTTCATGTCCAGTGACCTGCTGCTAGTCTTTTGGGAGTGACCCGGTCAAAGTTCAAGGTCACGGTCATTCATAACTCAAAAAGTATCGAACCATATTGATTGAAACTTGGTGGAACGATTGGTCAATATGCAAGAACCATTTTGATAGATTTTGGGAGTGATCGGGTCAAATATCAAGGTCAAGGCCATTTGTAACTCAAAAAGTACTCAACCAAATTGTCTGAAATTTAATGATACAATTGGTCAAGGACCAGGAACGATCTGGTAGAATTTTGGAAGCGATCCGGTCAAAGGTCAAGGTCATTTACAACTCAAAAAGTATTGTACCATATTGCATGAAACTTGGTGGGACGATTGGTTATTATTCAGTTAGCAGTTTCCTTAATTTTAGAAGAGAACGGATCAAAGCTGAGGCGAAGGTATGCGCTCTACCGAGTGCACATAATCTAGTCAGGGTTTCCCAACCTTTTTCTTACCATAAACCCCTTTAATACCTAACTATGAACTCGTAACAAATTTTAAATAGATATGCAGGTAAAATAACAAATTTCCATACAATTCTCAATATTCCTTTGGGAATTATGACTACACATTTCGTATACGCCTCCAAATTAATGAGTCATGGTGCATGTCTGTACCAATACTCGTTAGAATAATTTTAATTATAGTTATCGGTAACCCGTGGACTATGTCCGTGATAACCAGTCCGTGGGGGCAATTGCTACCGTGCAGCGGAAAAATATTTAAAAAATAATGAATGAATATGTATGGCAAATTCAAATATTCTGAGCCAAATACCTGTAAAATGATTACATATATCAAACAGAAGTATTTTGATCAAGAGATTCAAAGTCCTGTATGTGGCCCCAGGTGAAAAAGTATCACTCTACTCGACTCTTCATGAAAAATTCCACACATGTTTACACCTGACTGTTTTATTATAATATTTTCGTACTGAAGTATTACTTCTTTATGGGTCACCTGTAGAATCAACACCCCAACTTCACTTCTGTGCGATCCTCACCCCAATGAGTCCACTCCTGTACAATCCGCATCCCAAGTTCACTCCACTACAGTCCATATCTCTTGATTCTACTCTTGTACAATCCACACCGTAAGATTCCTTTCCTTTACAATCTGCACAGACTGCACCTCAATGATATCTATCCTGTACAATCTGCCCCCAAAGATGATTCCACTCCTGAAAATACGTACCCCAAAATTTCACTCGTGTACAATCCACACTCCTATGATTTCTCTCCCAAACAATATGCACCCTAATGATTTCACTCCTGTACAGTCTGCACCAGGTAATCTCATTCCTGTACAATTCGCAACCCAAGATATTACTCCTGTACACTCCGCCCCCAATGACTTAACTCCTGTACAATCAGCACCCCAATGATTTCACTCCTGTATAATCAGCGCCCCAGTGATTTCACTCCTGTACAATCTGCACCCCAATGACTTAACTCCTGTACAATCAGCACCCTAGTTATTTAACTCCTGTACAATCCGCCCCACAATGATTTAACAACTGTACAATCCGCACCCCAATGATTTCACTCCTGTACAATCCGCACCCCAATGATTTCACTCCTGTACAATCAGCGCCCCAATGACTTAACTCCTGTACAATCAGCACCCTAGTTATTTAACTCCTGTACAATCTGCACCACAATAATTTAACAACTGTACAATCCGCACCCCAATGATTTCACTCCTGTACAATCTGCACCTCAATGATTTCACTCCTGTACAATCCGCGAGGTACGGTCAAGAACCCCCGGTCATGAGCCCACCCCCCCCTCCCCCCCGGTCACGAGCCCCCCTCCCTGATTTTTTAATCCTTATTTACCTAGTGATCATAAGGTGTTTAGCAGTGCACAAATTATGACTTTTGAAATGAATATTTAGAGAAATTTTATAAATTTATATTGATGTGAAGGTTATTTAACTCCTGTACAATCCGCCCCACAATGATCTTGTTTTTAATGGAAAAATATTGTCTTTAAAGAAAAAATGTTACATTGAAAATATTAGGAAGTTAAACTTTTTTTACTGAAACCTCAAATGTACCCCCTGAGAAAAACAAATGTACTCCCAGGGGTACATGTACCCCAGGTTGGGAAACCCTGATCTAATTCAATTTAGTTTTCATTAATTGTATTCATACAGTAAAATGAATATAGAAGTTACAAATTTGTTTGCTTACCTTCATGTAATCCTTCATTAACGTTTTGATAATGGCATTGCATGTCTCTGGAATTATTTTGCCCAGTTGTTGTGGTGAAAGCCTTGTGGTAAAGTTTAAATCTTCATAGAATTGTCCGGTCGCTAAAAACCTGAGAGTTGCTGATAATCTTTGGTGAGGCAATATTGTTTTTCTCATATTAGTATGTTGCCTTTTGATGTAAGGAGTAATACAGGTAAGTAACGTATCATAGGTTTTCTTGTCCATTCGTAAATAATTAGGCCAGTCTTGTGGTTCAAATCTAAGTTCTTCCATCAAAGATATGTGTGACTGTGAATGCCTTTGCTTTAACCAATCCTTACACCATTTTTCTTTACTCTTCCTTTGTTTCTTTAAAGTGGAATGTGCCGCAACAAGTCCTATTCCCATCAACATTATCTCGTTATCGCAAATAGCAGAGGCCATTTTGTCGGTGTAAACACCACTAGAGTTTACCCTGCACTGATGGACGCACTGACCGTTAATGGGCGTCCAAGTTCTGCGCCTCTAGGAATTCCTTTAGGCGAAACTTATCGTGAATGGCCCCCTTATATCACACCTTGGTTCACTCAAACAAGTATTAGTAGATGCATTAGTTACACATTCATAATTTTGTACACCAAATTCATCTTGAGAGAGACAGACTATAGGACCTGTAAGAAAATTATTTTAGGTGAGTTCAGTTCCAGACAATGACCTAGAGTCCTAGACACTGCATCTGATATGTGTTCAAAAGTAATGTCATGAATTTCACTGTGAGAAATAATTTTGTTTAATTTTTTATTAATAAACACTTGTTTGCGGTCGACTCTATTAAATTGAATAGTTTTAGATTCAATACACAATAAAATTCAATAATATTATAGATATCTAAGTACTGGTGCTGTTTCGATATGCATTAAAGTTTAAACCATCTCTGATTAGAATATAAAGGATGCGGACTGGAGTGAAGTTATTTGGATACTGACGTTAGGAATATATTAGATTTCTAAAAAGTCCAATAATTTAGATACATTCAGTTAGATATCTAATTCAAGTGTGTTTCATATCTGTTATCGACAAGAGCTACCAGCGCAACGAATTACAAACAACACAATATCGAATCGATTTGGATATCTTTGCTGCGTTTTACCTAAATTATAATAGTTTACAAATTACAGCCCTTTTAAATCGGCTGCTTTGTTCGGCTATCCATGTTGATACTCTATACAGAATGTGATCAAAAAACATTTTTCGTTTTGGTAAGTTTATTGAATCTGGTGGTAGTCATGAAACGTTAAATTTATTATGAAATAAAACTTGGGAGTTCTTATCTTTAAATTAAAATCCATTTCAATCTTCTAGTAATTATAGTTTACAGATTATAACCATTTTAAATCGGCTACTTTTTTCTAACGTTATTCTTATCTAAATTCAATTTATTTGTTTTCCCCTTTTTTCTTATGATTCCTTTACATCCTTCCAAATCTCATTACCTTTCTCACAATCCAATTTGGATTCCATTTTCTTCCATTGAACGTAACTCTTTTTTGGAGTTTCAAAATAACTAGTTTCGATAAACCATTCTGATGAGCGTGTTGATAAACCATTGTTTAATGTTTTACGAAAAAGAGAGATTGGCGATTATATTGATAGTTTGAAGTGAAATAAATTTTCATTGATGCAGTAACTCAATTTGAAATTGTAA
The DNA here is from genome assembly GCA_947561585.1 of Caprella mutica. Taxonomy (NCBI): domain Eukaryota; kingdom Metazoa; phylum Arthropoda; class Malacostraca; order Amphipoda; family Caprellidae; genus Caprella; species Caprella mutica. Next base: position 32,061 of record CANNZV010000511.1, on the reverse strand, counting down.
ATATAACTGCCAAGAATAGAAATACATTATTTTTCACGAATAATAACAATCTTGTCCACAAAGATTGTATTCAAAATTAAATAACTGTTTTAAAGATATTTATTTTATTATTATGTTTTACTATATATGATTTTTTCATTTCAAAGTCTTCTTTGTCTTCTGTTTCAATTATTATTGTTTCACTTGAGCTGAGAATATGCAATTTGGGGAAGGAAGAGATATTACTGAAACATGTACGGACTACATAAAATGTTACGTAAATATTTGAAGAGATAAATATGTTAATTCTTATGAATACCTTTGTCAAAATATGAGGTGGAGATTATACATTTTAATTAAAATTCACTATTTGCATTGAATTCCGATAAAGTCAGAAATCTTATATGGCAATCATTCATTATTCGTACATATTCTAAATTTAATGACATCATATTTTGAATATTATTCAAAGCTGTCAAATTTCAAGGTATATCTTAATCAATAACTAACTTGTATCTGACACTTAGTGAGAGTTGTGCTATAAGTAATTAATTTATACATATTTTGATAGTATCAACAGTTGTATAATGAACGACAGTAATTGAATTATATAACTACATATTGTGTAGTCAGGAGGAATTCTACTGTTTTGAAAATATGACCTTATTTTGTTTTCGTATGATTTGTAATTACGTGATAAATATGACACGCTTAAAGTGCTTTGAAGTCATAAATTGAATCAGCTTTTAATCATTTTTGTCACATCGAATCATGGTTCTCATCTGTTAAAACATTTGTCACAATTGCATTAAATATCTTCAGGATAAATCTCCCTCAATGTAAGATAAAAAGTTACCATGTTCCTGAGGAATAGATGTAGAATCAGTTTCTTCCTAACGCCATTTTAAATGTCACAGACGAGGGTGCTCCTTCATATCTTAATTTAAAAACTTCAAATAGAAACTAGAACGACATCTTTGGGAATAGCTTTGGTATGAATATTCTTAGTATATACCACCTTGTTAGATAATAGGTATTGACGGTGCCCATAGTGGATTAAGGAGGAATCTCTCAATATTATGTGGCTTCATTATATCTTCATCTTAGTGATCTTTCGTACATTGTCAAACTCTGAATTAGCATAGAAATAAGAATCACCAAAGAAGGTTATTCTCTATTAAAGAGAGACAGGGTGACTTATTTTAACTGATTGAAGTTATGGTGAACATACTGCATATTAAAGAAAGAACAAGGAATGGTGACCGGTATATGCCACCGCAGTATATTCCACCCGGGTATATTCAACCCCGGTATATCCCACCCTATTTATATTCCACCCAAGGTATATTCTACCCCGGTAAATTCTACCTCACTTTACAGGTTAGGTTTGTTTAGTTACTAATATTAGTCATTTATTAATATTATATATAATACTAGGTAACTTGCATTTTCACTGTATCAAATTAAACCTTTTGCTGGCTAGAATCCAAATCAGGAACTTAAGAGCACAGAACGAAAACATTGATTTGGTTGTCTCTCCCAGTCGACCCCTTCCACACCTCATCCAACCATTGTTGTAAAAGCACAAATGCAGTTTCATGTTAAAAAGGAATTGATATTAACTTGTTCAACACGTAAACTTTGAAATAAACTACCTTATTTAGAATATTTGTAATTCTAATAGGGTAAAATTTAATTGACTTGATCTACCTCTAAATACGTATTGTCCAAATGTCTCAGGATATTGTCTGAGATATTTTTTTATCGGTACGAATTATTTAACAAATGACAATCTAAAAATGAAATCTTTGAATTTTTATTGTCACCCAAATGAGCATTGTCACAGGGGTGGAATTTAAAGGGGTTGAATATACCTGGGATGGAATATACCGGGGCGAAATTTTCTGGGGTGGAATTTACCGAGGTGGAATTTACCTTGAACCCAAGAAATGTATCTCAAATTTCAACATAGTCAACACATAGTCAAACCTTCCGATACAATCTGGTAGTCAAAATCATTAGGGTTGAGATAAGAATTTCTACACTCATAAATTAATAAAATAAAATATTTCCATTGATGCTTTAATATATGACAAGTTGTTTTTCATACGATACATTTCCAATACACAATTGATCATTTCCTATATAAATTAAATATATTACACACATGTAATATATTAGTATTTTGCATGTAATTGACATTGTTTATTAAATCACATAGCAAAGTTCTTTAATTATTATTATTTTGATATGGAAAATAATAGGTAGTTGTATTACTGCTTCTTAGAATAATTTTGATGTTATGAATCCCGATAATAATAATCAGGGTTGTGATAATATTTTTTTTTAAACCATAGATCCTAAAAATATTATGGATGGGGAGAAAGAAACACTACATGCATCGTTTAAAACCAGCGATAATAGAATTCGATACCATTTTATTTCGTTTCCTCTATGATATTTTTAATATTTATGATGTCCTGGTACATTAGGTTAGGAAACAATGCTATGGCTAAACACTGTTTTTAATTTTGTAATTTATAGTTTATAATCTTGACATAACAAATGTGAAAATATCTGAAAAGTACATATACAAGATATAAGACTAGTGGTCACAGGTACACATACAGGGCTATGATAACACCTATTGGGCAATGTTAACACCTATAGGGCAATGTTAACACCTACAGGGCAATGTTAACACCTACAGGGCAATGATAACACCTATAGGGCAATGATAACACCTACAGGGCAATGTTAACACCTACAGGGCAATGATAACACCTACAGGGCTATGATAACACCTAAGGGCAATTGTAACACCTACAGGGCAATGAAAACAACTTCAGGGAAATGATAACAACTATAGAGCAATGATAAAAGCTACAGGGCAATGATGATAACAGCTACAGAGCAATTAGATCACCTACCGGGCAATGATAACACCTACAGGGCTATGATAATACCTACAGGGCAATGATAACACATACATGGCAATGATAATGCATACAGGGCAATGATAAAACCTATATGGCAATGATAACATCTACATGGCAATGATAACACATACAGGGAAATGATAAAACCTACATGGCAATGATAACACCTACAGGGCTCTTTCTCTCTTTGTTTTGAGGCTAAGAAGCAATTATTCCTCTCTTTGTTTTGAGGCTAAGAAGCAATTCCTCTCTTCCTCTCTTTGTTTTGAGGCTAAGAAGCAATTCCTCTCTTCCTCTATTTGTTTTGAGGCTAAGAAGCAATTCCTCTCTTTGTTTTGAGGCTAAGAAGCAATTCCTCTCTTCCTCTCTTTGTTTTGAGGCTAAGAAGCAATTCCTCTCTTCCTCTATTTGTTTTGAGGCTAAGTAGCAATTCCACTCTTTCTCTATTTGTTTGGAGGTTAAGAAGCAATTTCTCTCTTCCTCTCTTTGTTTTGAGGCTAAGAAGCAATTCCTCTCTTCCTCTCTTTGTTTTGAGGCTAAGAAGCAATTCCTCTCTTCCTCTCTTTGTTTTGAGGCTAAGAAGCAATTCCTCTCTTTGTTTTGAGGCTAAGTAGCAATTCCTCTCTTCCTCTCTTTGTTTTGAGGCTAAGAAGCAATTCCTCTCTTTGTTTGAGGCTAAGTAGCAATTCCACTCTTTCTCTATTTGTTTGGAGGTTAAGAAGCAATTTTTCTCTTCCTCTCTTTGTTTTGAGGATAAGAACCAATTTCTTTCTTCCTCTCTTTGTTTTGAGACTAAGGCTCTCTCAAATAATCGCCTTCACTCGTATTATTTTCTTCGTAAATTGGTTTTGTGAGTCGGTGAGGATGCAAGGAAAAATGTTTATATAAAATGAATACCACGTTATTGTTATTATATATAAATAATAATTTTCTGATATGAGCTGTGATGAAAGTTATTATATTTTAAATTATTTTGCCATATCAGCAGACTCCTGAATTCCATGAATTAATTTTGTCAACTAATATCATAGTTTACTTTTTAATTGAAAAGAAATAAGCTATGATTAAAATATTTATAACATATAAGATAGAATTTTTTTTAAATTAATTTTATTTAATAAAATATGCAAGCGATATTCATAAGAACTGATTATAATTTGATTTGATATCAGATATTTTAGAAATACTGCACTAGATATTTGAGGAAGATATTTTATCATGGCTAATGTAGTTATTTATTCATTTATTTATTTCTTCAAATAAGTAGCACCCTTTACAGTTGATACAGGGCCGAGCCTCCCTGATCTTACCTTTACTATGAGTTCATACAGTAAATTTTTGAAAGCTATAAGGCCCGGAAAAGCACTAAGATTCAAGGGCAGCCTAATTAAAGAATACACTAATAAAAAATATTTATAACATATATAAATAAACATATAACAATTGCTCGAAAGACAATTCCTTGAAAAACAATTGCTCCACCGAACAATTGACCGAATGAACAATTGCTTGAATGAATAATTGCTCGAATGATAAATCGTTCAGATACTATAAAATATATGATATACAGTTATTATTCATTACTAATTAGAAAAAAAGGACGATTAGGTGCGGCTATTTGAAAAGATTTCACTTCATGATGAACTGACTTTAAACAATATTAACTAATTAACAGTTGCTCAAATAATCAAATTTCGAATTATAAATCGATTTAAGTACAAGAAGAGGAAAAGTCAACCAGATAATGGCTACCGAGAAGGGAAAATTTAAGAAAAACAAGTGGCACGAATACCTGAGATTATGCTAAGTGTGTCAAGAAGAACCCCTCCCTCCATCCTGGGATAGGCTGTTCCCATAGCTGAGTTTCTTAAACCTAACCCCAAGAACATCTCGTCGGAACCCAGTGAAGATATTGACTGACAAAAAAGAAAACGAAAATTATAGTACCCAAAATTGCTGAATCATTCCTGTTCAATAAAAAAAGCAAGGAAGATTAAAATTTAACAACAGTATTATTATTGATAGTAAATAACGATGAAAAATATGAACCAGGGTGGTTACTGGTTAAGCGCAGCTAATTGAAGTAATCCAACTTCATGACTAACTGGCTTTTATTAATTTGAATACTGAACAATTTGTTACAGTAATTCTTATTAAAAAGGACATTCAGATCTTGAAATTCATTATTTTAATTGAAATAGCATTCGTTAGTTTCAAACTTTAAATATTAGTGTTTTTATTTTACAAATTGACGATTGTAATCAAGCTTATTCATTATAAAAGGAAAACTGATAGATGCCGTAATAAAGAAGGTATTCGAAAACATTTGATGAATTCCAAAAAGGTTTATCTGTCAGAAAGCTGCTGAAATTGGAGGTGTAGCAAGATCTACACTTTTGGATTATACTTTAAACATTCGAAGAAATATTTAAAATGTAATTTACTAACTTTAATGTAATTCTAAGAAAAAAGGAAATAGTTATACTCAAAGTAAACAGAAAAAGTTATACCATTCTCTTTTTTGATATATAGCTATTAAATATAAAGATAATTTCACAGTGATTACTCATGAAATATCTATATCTTGTTGGAGAAAATGTTCAATCATTACAATTATTATGGTAAAATTTCAAATACAATTAATTTTTATTACTGTGAATAACAAAGCATGGTTTATTACTATTAAATTTGTTGATCCGAATTCATTCCTAACGTTTTCGAATGAAGGTTTAAACTGTGAAGCAGTCTCAATAAAAATTGAAGAAAAATGCCTTATCTACACACATAAATCATAAATAGTAAAATTCGAATTGGTTTACGGATTAATGAGTTTTTTTTAACAAAAACTGTCCGAATTCTCCCCTAAATAAACCCATAACCTTTAAAAAATAGAAAAATTGTAATTTTTGACTTTTCAAATTTCCATAAAAACTTTTGGAAAAAAAGCTATTCATTTATGTAGAACACTATGAAATAACTCCCATGTCTCTAGCTCAAAATTGAAGGAGGTGAAGCATTTTACAAGTACTTCCCTACTTATTTTTCTAAGGGAGAAGTGGGGTTTTAATCAAATTTTAGGCATTTTCAGATATCAATTCGTATCTTCTCCCTGAGTTTTGAAGATAGAGACAAACGGAAAGTTGTAACTTGTTCATCATACACTTTACTGTATAAGTATATGGCGTTATGTTCTATTTTTTTGTCCATTTCAAATATTTTTCATTTTTTCCAAATATATCTTTTATTTTTTTGTCTTTTTTTCAGAGAAGAATAATTATTACGATTTTCTTTTTCTGAAACGAATTTTTTTTTTCAGAAATAAATTCGAAATAGCTCACATATAATAATTGTACAGTCAGAATTTATGATCTGAAAAATTATGAGACGAGTTTAATAAAATACTCTCTTTGGGTTTGAAGGAGTCTTGAATTTTTTTGGAATTCATCGTAAATTACTTAAAACAATGGTTGTTCAGAAACTTAATGTATATTCGGAAAAATAAAATCCATGGTATTCACAACTTCAAAACAAAATTTTTCTTAGGCGATACGGTCCTACTAAAAAGAGCTTATTTCTTCTGCAATGTAAAAGCGCAAGTGTAAAGCGAGCTCCACGTATATGTTAATTGATTGCATTCTAGAATTTAAATGTATTTATGTTTTGTGATTACTTATGTTTTGTGATATAGCTATTTACCATTATTTATATTGAATTTTCCGTACTATTTTGATAACTCACATAAAATGAACTGTTGAGCGAAAGGTATTCCAACTTTAAAAATAAATTCCCACTGAACTGATTTAAACTTTCTGGAACTTTGGAATGGTTTTGTACTTTCTTGAAATGTTCAAAGTGCAAATATTGAAAATAGAATAATGTTAAAATATACATATTGAAAAAAAAAAGGTTTCTATGGGATTCTAAGTACCAGTATTTATCATTTTGATTACATTATCACTTTAACAGTTTGGACTAATTTTATATTTTCATAAAGAAACAATTTTAAATAATATAATTTAGTGAACGATAATTGCATTCATAACTGTACGGCAATTCTTAACTGTACGGGAATACTTAATTTACCCTATAAATAAATAATTGCATCAATTATACTTTTAATATTTCCATATTTCATAATTTAGTTCCTGGACACCGAATGAAGTCTCTGTTTCAGTCTTTGGCTGACATCGTAATGAGGCTTTGCGGAATTTCCCTCCATTTGTCTTGCAGATCTTCTTAGAAACAAAATCTTTATACTTCACTAATTATCAAAGGAGAGAAATAAACCATTGCACCAACTTTGGAAACTGTGATGGGAAAAAACATGGATCCTGTTACAGGGATTGTTTGGGGAGAGAATTTGATGTGAACTGGAGAGAGAATTTGATATGAACTGAAGATAATTTCATAAATTAGCAGGCAATTCATTTAATTATTCAATATTATTACTTAACGATTAATTATTTTCATCCTATTTACATATCCTTAAATATTTTTAATCATACTTTCTTTTAACTCCATTGTATTGCTAATAAAAATCTTAAAACTCTTTTGAAATATTCCCCAGGAGTAACTTGTTTTATATTGTTGGTTTAATGTAGAGTAGCCTGGTTACCCAGAGTAGCCTGGTTACATAGAGTGGCATGGTTACCTAGAGTAGCCTGGTTACCTAGAGAAACCTAGTTACCTAGAAGAGCCTGGTTAACAAGAGTAGCCTGGTTACCGAGTGTAGCCTGTTTACCGAGAGTAGCCTGGTTACCCAGAGTAGCCTGGTTACAGAGTAGCCTGGGTACCTAAAGTAGCCTGATTACCGAGAGTAGTCTGGTTACCTAGAGTAGTCTGGTTACCTAGAGTAGTCTGGTTACCTAGAGTAGCCTGGTTACCCAGAGTAGTCTGGTTACCTAGAGTAGCCTGGTTACCTAGAGTAGTCTGGTTACCTAGAGTAGTCTGGTTACCTAGAGTAATCTGGTTACCTAGAGTAATCTGGTTACCTAGAGTAATCTGGTTACCTAGAGTTTCATGGCCTCCATTCTCACTCTCGTTTAGTAGGCTTTACTTGTTGAGGTTATAGTCTCGTACAGCTAATAAGGAGAATGCTTAACTCTTCCCTAACGATCATATTCACTTTGGCTAAATGAAATTTTATCTTCATTTTCATGAAGATTGCAATAGCTGAGAACTTTGGTCTTTATGTCCAAAATGAACATTTTCGAGTTGTGATTCTATGAAGAATTAAAGGGCAACTAGAAATCGTGACAGAATAAATTAATTATTTTAATTATAATATGTAAATAAAAGTAAAAAATTCAATAATGATTAAAAGTTATCACTCTTTTATTAAACAAACTCTATTTACGCTTATTTCAAATTTTCAATATTTTCTTTACATATTTTATGATTCAATTTGTACCCAGTGGTATTATCGAGTACTTATCATTGCTCTATTTGTTGAACGACACTTTCAAATCCACTTATTTTAAAGAGAGAAAATGAACACATTGATTTATTGTGACGGCAATCAGTAATTTGAATGTTTTTCACATTATTTTTTATATTGTCAATGATAGCTTTTGTTATTACCATATTCAGTTTATGGTGTTTACAAATATAATTTCAGGTTCTTAACTGTACTTGTAGTGAAAATTCATGTTTTTTCCATTTTGTGTAATGTTTTTTTTATAAATTTTGAATTCTCTTACTTTAACTGAACAAATGTTGAAATTTTGAGTATATTCATTATTTTAATAGTTTAAAAGTTTAAGTTCTTCAAACCCTTTTTGTTCTTTGTTTTGAAAAAGCACCTGTCAATCAAATGAAGTGTCATGTCACCTATCTCTATTTTTAACGAAAAACAAACAAATAAAAATTCTTCCCAATTTACTTATCCACTCAGAATATCATTCCATTCTAATTTGCTAGCTCCTTTTCGATAGAATGTGACGAGTACAACCCACTTCATACCAAAGAAATCTCTCTGAACCATCACCCTTTGGTTTGACATCCATCACTCTGATTGAAATTATCCATCACTTTCAGGGATTGGTTCTGAATATCCCAGTGGCTTTCGATCATGGCGAATAGTTCCATCTTTGTTTTTCATAAGGTCAGAGTTAGATGTACATTGCAGATTGTCATATTTCATATACGTTCAGTGAATTTCTTCAGATAATATGTTGTTTGTACAAACAAAATTATTTAAATCCATGTGTTAACGAAATTGAAAATATTTAATAAAATGTCAGATTAAATTGATATTTTATGCCATTCCCATATCATTACCTTCGGTAATGAATTTGGTGAAACGATTGGTCCATGTCAAGTGACCTGCTGGTAGAATTTTGTGAGCGACCTGGTCAAAGGTCAAGGTCATTTATAACTCAAAAAATATTTTTGCACCATATAGCATGGAACTTGGTGGGACGATTGGTCAATATACAGGAACCATTTTGTTAGATTTTGGGAGCGATCAGGCCAAAGATCAAGGCCAAGGCCTTTTATAACTCAAAAAGTATTCAACTAAATCGTCCTAAATTTGATGGGACGATTGGGCAATGTCTAGGAACCTATTGGTAGAATTTTGGGAGCGATCCGGTTAAATGTCAAGGTCAACGTCATTCATAACTCAGCGGAAAACACAAAATAGTGCGAAAATAATAGCTCTACGCGACGCCATCCATGTTATTAAGCGATGTTTATCATGTTTGTTTGAGAGTAGATGATCATCTGATATTCTCTGGTGTTCGGCCTGATCTAAAGATGGCCTTGCTAAAAGCCTAAAATAAGAACAAAAATAATTTTGTAATATTAAAATAAACAATATAAAATGTCAATTATTGTAACATAGGTTTTAATCTAAAGAATAGGTTTTGATCTAAAGAATTTGTAGACGCTGCTCTTAGTAACATTTCGTACTATTTCTATTCGTTTAACCTGTTATAGTCTATGAACCTTGGCTCGGAAGGGCTATGTTAGCCGCCTGGTAGGTACCTACCTACAGTGTAGTTACCTATTAAGAGGTAAGTAGCTACCTACACTCTACACTTGTTTATCTAAAGGAGGGTGATAGTATGATGTAGTATTTAAATAAAAGTATAAACTATATAATTACATTTTTATCATCCACGCAATAGTCATTTTGTAACGAATAAAAGTATTTTTCATAATTTGAAATGTATAATTATAATTTTTAACTTTGAAAATTTTGATACGATTAACTTTCGTATATTTTTTATACGATTTACTTTTGAATGTTTTTAAAGTTTGTTGAAAAAGAAAAGGAGTTGGTGTCTTCATCTTTGTAACCTGTCGACGACAAGGGGAGATTTAAAGGCCCACGCAAACTAGTGCGGCGCGTCCACACCTATTTACTGTGAATATTATTGGTATTACCTACAACGATATAATTAATATCACAAATTGACAGGTCTATTGAAGATGATACAGTAAACAATATATTAAAGTAATTTAGACTCATTTGCTTGATTTCCAGGGTAAATTTAATTATCTAATAACAATTATGAATTGTTTTATCAAATTTCTTAAGATTGATTCTTTATATGTATAAATTAAATAATTGCATGCTCAATACATGAAGAAAATGTATTTGTCTGTGTAGGCAATATAACATACTAATTTACTACTGATGAAGTGGTATGAAATTAAAACCATTTTTAATTATAAGAGTTTTTAGTTTAGTAAGGGTTTAACGACTGAAAAATATCACTAATAAAGATCGACTTTCTTCTGAGTTAATATATAAACAAAATATTAAAATAACAATAATGGTACACCATAATATTCGAAAAATAAATTATATTGTTATATTACAAGTGGAGCGCCGTCCAAATCCATCCTGCCGTCGTGACTGCAAGCATGAATGATGATTCCGCACGCATGCTATCGCTCTGGGAGCGATAGCAAAAAGCATGCGTGTGCACCAGAAATTACGGGCATGAACGCACGCATGCAGCGATTTCTTGAGGCATGAGTGAAGGTGTGGATGGGCCTTAAAGGCCCGTTTGCACGAGGGGCAACAGTCGGGGCGAGCAGGCGCCTGTCACGCGCCTGCTGCAACGCTTGACGCCCGTAGTTGTTCACACTGGTTTTTAAACACAGTCAACACACGCTCCTCCTTCGCGATTCAGTTTGCTCTCAGACACCAGTGAGGATGGATGCGAGCGAAGAGGATCTCTGGGCAATTGTATTGGGGTGTGCATTAAAGAAGAAAACGAAAAGCAGGCGTCGTAGAATTTGGGTAAAGAGATGGTTGCACAGAAGAGACGAGAGAGGAAGTCATACACACATTGTCAAAGAGTTATCGGTTGAAAATAAATTAGATTTTCAAAATTACATCAGACTGCCAGTAGAACTGTTTGACAGTCTACTGAAGAAAATAACTCCACTGATTCAGAAGGAAGACACCGTAATGAGAGCAAGTATTTCTCCTGGCGCTAGATTAGAGGCAACCCTGTTATTTTTATCATCAGGATGCTCATACACATACCTACAGTAATCGACAAGAATTTCAAAATCTGCTCTGAGCACAATTATTATCGAAACTTGTGAAGCTATTTATACGGTTTTGAAGGATGACTATTTGAAGGTAAGTAAAATGAATACATTTTAAGATCATTTTTTATTTAGATAATAATAAAAATAAGAACTCCGTTTTAAAGTCAATGAAGGATATATAAAGGATATATAACAGTTTCTTATCCTATAAACCAAATAGATATACAACTCTTTATATAATAAATATTATCAAAAATCAAATGAATCATAACATAAAATATTTCTTTTCGAAACCAGTTGCCGACAATGGAATGAAACTTGGAACATGATTCATGATATAGAAAATTACATAACTTGAAAATTGTCTATTGTATTAGAAATTGATACGACTTGTGAATTAGTTTGCAACATATTCATATTACCCATAAACAATGTGTCGTTAATTAATTTTCTAGCAATAGTTGCCTGCTTTGTCTCCCATCTTTCTTAATTGTGTACCAACCACTGAACAAAATGCTGATACGTCGTCATCTTCGTTTTTCTTTTCCAACAATTTGGCCAGTGCAACTTTAATCAGCTCATCATTAGAGTCCACCTTCCTTTTCTTTCTTACCATTGTTGGTACAGTCGGAGGTTGAAACTCTGATGATGAGCTGGAAGAAGTTGGCTGAGATGTCGTTTCTGAGGTGACATGAGTAGATGGTATCGAAGGAGTAGATGGTCTAGAAGGAGTAGATGGTCTAGAAGGAGTAGATGGTCTAGAAGCTGTACAATCATCTGAACTTTCATCATAATTAATAATGGGGGGATCATCGCCCTGAAATCCATCCTGAAAATAAATATATAGTTATTAGTACAGATATTTATAGAAACAAATTTCTTATATTTTTCAGACACCAGAAACAGAGGCAGAGTGGCTACGCATTGCTGAGCAATATGAAACACGCTGGAATTTCCCACACTGCATAGGATCAGTTGATGGGAAGCATATAAACATACAACCTCCTCATGACAGTGGATCGTATTTCTTTAATTATAAGAATACGCATAGTATTGTGTTGATGGCACTCGTGGATGCAAACTACGAATTCCTTTACATTGACGTTGGATGCAACGGGAGAGTTTCTGACGGTGGGGAAATTGTACCCTAAGCCAAAAATTACAAGCTAAAACTGCAGGAATTCCACCTGGCAGTAAAATGCCAGGGAGTGACAGGGTACTACCATATGTTCTTTTAGGTGATGATGCCTTTCCACTCAGAACCTACCTAATGAAACCCTACCCATACAAACAACAAACAGAACAGCAGAGGATAGCATCTTACAGGATCTCAAGAGCTCGTCGAACTGTCGAAAATGCATTCGGTATTATGTCAAACAGATTTCGAATTTTCATGACTACTATTAAATTAGAACCATCAAAGGTAGAAAAAATAGTGCTGGCCTGTACTACTCTACACAATATGCTTAGGAGAAGTAATTCGGATGCGTACTGCCCACCTGGCTCAATTGATTCTGAGAATAATCTGACAGGAACTGTTACTCAAGGGAGATGGAGAGAAGAATCACAGTTGCAGGGACTACAAAGAATTGGCAGAAAGGCAGGAAATGAAGCGAAATATGTGCAAGCACAATTCATGGAGTACTTCAATGCAGAGGGAGCAGTATCATGGCAGAGAGATATGGCTGGATTGTAATTTATTCAATAACTTTTTCATTATTAATATTACTAGCAACATTTCCTTTGTCTATAAATAGAAAACTCACTGTCCATTTGTTTGATTATCCGCAATAAGAATAGGGTAGCAGTATATAATACATAACATAACACACTTGATTGTTTTCAGTTATTTTATGTAACATATAATGTGATTAATTTGACACACTTTGTAAGTGACTCATAGATATAATTTATGGTATAGAAAAAGACCCTATTTTTTGATTAAAAACAATAATTCTGAAAAATTCAATGACTTATTATGCACTTAATGCTTAATTTATAAATCCAATTACTCAAAAGTTCGGCCAATTTTACTAATATACATTTATTACGTTTATACCACTGAAGTCTTTGAATATTGAGCAATAAGATGGCATTCCCTCGTATTTTTTTTAATCCCATCATAATTGCACGAAAAGAACATATTATTATATCATTAACTTACATCGTTTGAATCATGCAGCTTATATTCATCAAGAGTTGACGTTGATTCCCGAAGAGCATTGCTGTCATTGATGAAAGTTAACAGATCAAAGCACCATAGTTTTGGTGTGTATACTTGGTCAGCTCCTGCACCAGATTTTGCTGACTCTCTCATTATTTTTCTTTCTCTTTGAAATTGAGAACGGAGAGTGTGAATCTTTTTGCGCACTTCTGTCACGGTCATGTGTCCACAGAGTGTTTGCAATTCTTCAGATATTTTCTCATGAGCGCGTTCCTTCAAGTTTCTATTGCTATACTCTGCTGATCTTACCTTCCACAAACATGCATGATCCCTATACAGCTCTATCAATCGCTCGACTAATGAATGTGACCACACAACCGAGTCTTTGGAAGCCATGATTGTAGTAACGCAGCGTGTGTAAAGGCAACCTCTCTTACTGAAGGGCAGTCACCCACTGAGTGAGGCGCCTGTCCAATCGCTAACTCGTCGATCGCTCCGTTGCCCCTGAGAAGCGCACGTACTTGCCTCACAGTGGGGCGAGCAGGCGCCTGTCAAGCGCTTCACGCTCCTCGTGTAAACGGGGCGTGAAGCACCTTTGGATGAAAGTTTTCAAGGAACAACTTGGAAACGAATTAAGAAACCTGCTCGAAATATTGTTCATTAAAATATAATCGACAGTGGTTTCCCATTTATGAAAAAGGTATTTAAAAAATTTGATAAAAATATAAAAAAAAATGTTTTTTTAAATGTATTTATTAAATAGTAAAGCGTGACATTTTTCCTGCAACCAACAGACAGAGACGCACTGTGTATTAGTATATAGGCCATAGGGTGATCTTTTGATTTTATTTTCCATAGGCATGGGTGCTCTTTAACTAGGCTAATAAAATGGGCCGTTGATTGTCTAGTCCACTGTATGAAATTAAGTGGCGCTAACATCCTCTCCACTGAGTGTATATAAAGATAGAGGTAGCATAGCAGAGGCACAAGTGATGCCAAAAAGTGGCGCCATGGGCGTGTCTAAACCCCAGCATATCGAATATGTAGTGACTGACAATCGAGATGTTTAGTGTATGTGACGTCATCAAAGCAACACTCTAAAACCAAAATTGTCATTACTTATCACTCTATGGTCATTATGTATATTTTTATACTGTGGTCTAAACCGATGGCGCCCCTCCCACTCACATCAGTTTAACAGAATGCACGAAAAAGAAAGGATGTGCGTGTGAGACACTCTTCATTTTAACACCTCTCTCTAACTCATGCTCTTCTCGAACCCCTACTTTTACTATCTATACTTCGACATCTCACTAAAACTATAATTTTATTACAGTAATAACTGGATGAACAGAGAGAATGTATTTTCAAATCATAATAAATTCACAACAAAAAAACTATTAAACCATAAAAAATATAAGAATTTATCCATGGGTCAAAGCATATACTTCTCAAAAAGAAAAACAATGCTACAGACTATTATCGACTAATTTATTAAACGAAAGTTTGAGATTAAATTACATTATAATAAAAATGAAAGCAATGGCCCATTCACGTATATCCAGAAACTTAGCGTGATGTCACCACATGATCATTCTATTAGATTGAATGCAAAAATATAAATATACTTATAACTCTTGTTGCCATCTGATCAGCATGGAAAAAATACATGTATTAATTACCGTACAACGGAAGTAAATAATAAATAAAAGTATTTTATGTACAAACACAATATATATGTAAGGGGTTCAACTTACGTATTTTGTTACATATGTTACATGGTGGGATAATATGTAAACCACCATAAAAATATCATTCATGAACACAAGTTGCACGATGAGATTAAATATATCCCACCTTATAATGCAGCATATTATTTTCATTAACATTCAGTACAATTGAGTTTAATGATAAAAACCACCTATGCAACTTGGTACTTTTATATTGTAAAATCTTATGACTCAAAAAAATTGAAGCCTGTTTCGGAAACAAAACTATATCGCTAACATCAAAAGGAAGTTAAATACAAGGAACTCGAAGAGGCAGTCGGAAAGGAAAGTGGCTCCGTGAACAAATTCATCAACCACGATTCGTTAGCCAAGCTCAGGTATGCAGAAAAGCAGTTACTTAATTAAAAAGAATTTGGATTGGGAAAGATGGAACTGACAGATGGAAGAAGAAAATGAGTAAGTAAATCAAACCTAAATTCCTACCTAGCAAAAAATCTAAGAGGAAAATGATCCAAAAGAGATAGTAAATGAAGCATGCAAGTCTACCTCAGCATTATCCTTTAAACCAGAAAAGTAGTGTTAAAAATGAGTTGTGATTAAAACAATTATGATAGTTTAACCTTTTCAATTTACCTTTTAATGTAAATATAATAAAATTGAATCAGAAGACAACCATAAAAAATAATGTTTTCATAAATCTCACCAATTAGTAAACAATATTTTTTCTGAAATAAAATATCCTCACAATTGGTAAATAATTTGTTATCGAAATTGTGATAGCTACAAGCAGTACAGAACAACATAACCTCCCTCGACTGTTATTCGATTTAACACTGAGCATTAGAGGAGGGATCAACGTTGATAGGGAGGGGCATACAACCCCATTGCACCGAGTGGCAGGGGTGCATTTGGGGAAGACACGCCCATGGCGCCACTTTTTGGCATCACTTTTCCTTGCAAGGCATGCTACCTCCACACCTATATATACTCAGTGATCCCCTCTCTATGCAAGCGCAATCACTACTGACCCCAGAGTAATGATATAGGAGAGGGAGACAGTGTTTCAGCGATTGCAGGTCTGAGGGTCCAAAACCTTAAGAAGGAATAGTGACGTAGTGAGGAGAGGTATGCTGCACAGCTCGCTCCACCTTGAGTATATTGTTTGGTTTGGTGTGACGTATGCTACTGCTCGCTTCTGATTGGTTTTTATTCTTGCATGTGCCCTATCAAGTTGAGCGTCTATCTTATGTTGCTAATGGGCAACCTATACGGTAACTTTGCTCAAAATCATAATATCAATTAAAATATTTCATTCTAAGTTTTAACATAAATTGTTTTTTCTCAAAGGCGTCGACATGATGAAGACGGACCTCAGTCTATTTATTACCTATCCAAATGGCTGGTAGCGGAGCCGAAACGTTGCTAAGAGCACTAAGTCTTTCCTATTAAGGTAACTATTTACCCTATTTAAAGTGCCTTACTGTATGCTCAATGTTAATTCCAGTGCTCAATTTTATGCATTAATTAATATTTTTACTCAAACAGAGCTCAATCACCTGGACAGATGTACCCTCACTGCCAACTGCCTCCACAATTTTTGTGACAGGCAGCACGGAGCAGGTGTCAGATGCCCAAGTGAAGGCATCTCCGCCGTTAAGGGGCCTAGAAGCCTCATGGATAAATTCACGGTGGAGAGAATAGATAAACAGCTCTCCCACTAGTCGGTTTCATTCGGCCAGATGATAATCGAGGACTGCATCCTCACCGTAAGTAACTTCAAAATATTTTGTTATATGGAGTAAGAATTATTGTACCTATTACATTTTTTTCAATTACAGGAACCAAAGGGTAATATCCGGCCGATAAAGAAAAATCTCCCGTTACTCTTCACTAAAACCAAGAAAAAGGGCATTAAATTCTACGTACTTTATTTTTAACATCATATTCTAGGATGAAGAGGTCAAAGACCGCCACTGGGACACAGGACATAAAGGAGCCCACATACGGCAATTTGGCCAGGTATTCAGCTAGGAATAGCCCTCCAAACTACTTGCCCCGACTACGGCAAACGTGGCAGTAGATGCTCCAGCAAGGGTTATTGTACCCATACTAATGGTATTATACGATGAAGAACAATAGCGCAAGTAGCAGCGGCTGCTCCCGCCAGGGGAACTTTTACGATTAGACTGAGTGTCCAAGTTTTGTTCATTGTAATTCATTTGAATCATTGTTTATATGCACCAACAACTACGGTAGGATTTTAATATTTATTCTGCACCGTTTTAATATTATAGATTCTATAAGCTTTTAGAATTTATTAGAATCAACTGTACATACATTTTAATTACAAATAATTAGAAAACAAAGCGGAACCTTTTTTTTAATCGTGACTACTCCACAAGAAAAGAGGATAATTTAAGTTTTGTTGTAACGTAAGAAGGTTCATATACAATCCATACAGGTGGCTATTTATTCATTATAGGGAAGTTTTCATTCGATATTAAAACTATCCACTGGATGTTTTGTTTTGAGAGGGTGTGCGGCCCACCACTCAAGAGGCGAGCGATAACACCACACAGCCATTCGAAGTGACATTTGGCCACTGGCCAAGGAAGTTATAGTACTAAGGAAGCGGTGTAACGGCTAAACCAACAACGTATAAGCGGAACCATCGTGTTAACACCTTGTTGTTAGCAATTAGTCAAGTGAGCTTCCTCGTCTCTCTTCGCTTCAGTCAAAACAGCCTCCTTGGCGTCTTGTTGTTGTTCCGCTGTGTCGTGTGGTGACGTCACAGCGCACATATGACGTCACCCTAGCAACAGACTGACAGTTCAGGGAGCAATCGCACACGGCCCAGCAAGGAAGTTATAGTACTGGAACTATAACAACGTCTCTCAGCTACATTATTAGGTCTGTTTTTCGGTCCACTGCTATATACGTAGTAGTGACAATAGAGCGACTTGTTATCGTGACGTCATCAAGACAACCGGCTAAAATCGAAAATTAGGGTCAAGTAGTTTGAATAACTGAATACACCATTACTCTTTTCTTATATTGGCAATAAATAAACATTTTTTTATAATTTAACACTCTTCGATTGTCTTAAATTTAATTTAGAGTGTTGCTGTGATGACGTCACGTACACTAACCGTCTCAATTGTCACAACTATATTCTATATACTGTGAGTCCGTGGATATGCATGTATTAGCAGTGGACTGGACTACAGACGGGTATAAACAAAATGTTAGCCGCCTGCGGCCCAGTGACGTTTGAGAAACTAAAAAGAGTGCACGCATCTATTACCCGCTCCACCAAACTCTTATTTAAGTCATTAAGATTGCAACTGTTGCTTAAATATTCATCAATTAATCTTCTTACATCAGTTAAATGTCTGAAGATGAGAAAATTATTGAGCAAAATGATCAGATACCTAAAGTATTTTGAAGAATAATGTGTAAGTTAACATCAGCTGTTGTGCTAACGAGAACCGTTACTCAACTTACTCTGTCAGCTCTGAGATAGACGCATACGCGTGCACTCACCCTCGTGTCTAAAACAACACAGAAGATAACACGATTGTCACGGCTCGGAACGGCTATGTTAGCCGCCTGTGCTTGTGGTCACTGGCATGGAAGTACTAGTAGAAGGAAGGTGTGTAACGATTTCTCAACAACGTTTATAGTACAGGCATGATGTGTCGTAGAGACGGAGACGAGCAGTCTTTGTGAGGGTTTCTTCCTCAGTCTCAAATGTGGTGGCATCTGTAAAGAGCCAATTTTAATTATTATTGTGAATATCATTTATTTATTTTAATAAGTCTTGCACAGACAATGGTCTAGCTAGAAACTACAAGGGTAATATCAAGCTGAAAAACTATTAATTAAAATGGTCTATTGTTGTACGAATTATTCTATTTCGTATAACAGGTTGGATGAGTGGTTGGATAAGTGAAATTTTCATATAATGTTACAATAATTGTGAATAAAATATGAATTAAAATTGGCAAAATAATAGTATAGTGTATCTATTACTCACCAGGAGACCTTGCCCGCCGCTCTGATCCTGGCTCTTCTCCTGCTTCTAGCTCTGGCTCTTCCCCTGCTAGTAGCTCTGGCTCTTTCCCTGCTAGTAGCTCTGGCTCTTTCCCTGCTAGTAGCTCTGGCTCTGCTCGTGGTCCTGGAAGTAACAAATAAAAGTTTTATTTATTGTACATATAAATAAATGATAGTAGCTAATTAGGTTAGGAAACTCACGACTTTCTTCCAAATTGTATAGACCCCCCTTGTGGGAGCAGCCGGATCAACCTCCGCTTGCGTTGCAGCCGCAACTACCGGAGGAGCCTCATCCGCAATCCGGCCGATCCCGAGAGGCTTCTCGGGCCAGATTGCGGATATGTGGGGTAATTTTTCTTCTTCTCCCCACCGTCAGTTTTGGAGCGCTTGAGCCTTGAAAATAAGTAGTAGTTAACACAAGATTACATAGTATTTTATGGAATATTTTTAACTGATTACTACTCATCTTACCATCCAGCTACGAAGAATTTTATATTCTTCTGGTCTGCCTCCTTCAGCAGCTGGGGAACCTGTTTTTTACTGGCCTCAAGTGCCCTTTAGGTTTCTGCAATGTATAATACCATTAGTATGGGTACAATAATTACTATAGAATATTAACATTTTAAAATGACTTACGGCTCAAAGAGATTGAGGAGAATTCTATTTGCCGGCCAAACCCTTGAACTGACAAGTTTGCCACCAGGCTCCTCTTCCCGGTGGCACTTGACAGTCCAAGGCTTGGGCATCTCTTTTGTGATGGCCTTCACAAAAGAGATGCCCGCAGTTGCTCTCTAGGGTCACCCGGTGTACTTCGATGTCTGTCTGCAAGGGTAAAAGTTATCGATAATTTTCGGAATATATTATAGCTATGTGAATCATGATTAGGTAAAGTAATTTACTTTGAAGAAGAATGACTTATGATTGATCTTTGATTCCGCCCCCATCAATGGGCAGCAGGCAGTGTCTAGTGGATGCCTTTGTGAAAAGGAAACATGTAACTAAATTTATTTATTTATTTAAAACTAATATAGTTACTCAATAATAAATTTACTTACCATGGAGGTTGCCCATCAACCTCACGGCCTCAAACACAATGAACTGACGTCCAATGTATTTGAGGCTGCACGACGGGCGAGCTCTTGCTCTCTTCTGTTGTTGCTGTTATGACGTAAAAGTCAGCTCCTGTTCAGAGCTATCTGTTAAAAGATGAATTATTAAAAAAAACTATTCATATCTGACTTTAAAAAGCTATTATTATCTAAGAGTGTAGCTATATATATATATTATCCTAATACGCCATCATGGTGTACAGTGTTGAGAATCGCCATAATGGTACCATCAGTCTTACAGAGGCCATTATGGTACCACTTGCAATAAAGCGTTATTTCGAGTTGTAAAAATGCTACAGTAATGAATTACTTACCTTAACTATTACCCTTGATTTTCAATCAATTTCATGCTTGTTTTCCAACGTATTTTATTGAAATAGAAATGACTCTTTGCTAGCGTGAATGGCTCCGTTCTCTCTTCGTTTTCTGGGAAATTTTCTCCCCGTGAAGAAATCTACGGTGACTGAAGTAAACAAATACACTCAAATTTGCCATTTAGTCTTAAGTAGAAAATTGAATATTATTACCATAAACATTGCTAAATCTTTTTGGAATGAATATTTTATAAGTATCAATTGATTTCTTACTTTTATTCCAACTATAAAAGTCACATAATGTCAGATTAGGGTAAGTTCAAAGTTATCGATTAGTTCATTATTATTGACTAGGTAGAACATTTTTCTTAACGAGATAAAATGTTAAATAATTTTTATTCTTATGAGGTCGGAAATATGAAATCAGAGCTTACTCTATTTATGATTATCTATTTGAATAGCCTCCATCGTTCTTTGTACTTAGATTATATTTCTCATTAGAAAGGATTATTCTATAAGATTTTCAAATTAGGTATATTGTACCTATGAATTTATTAAATTTTATTTGACAGAATTTTTTGGATTTTATATTATTCTGAATGAAATAGTTAAGTAGGTAGATAGGTACATTTAGGTGATAAGTATTACAATCTACTAATAATTTGGCTTTGAAATGTTTATAAACCGTAATCTAAAAACCTATATTCAGATAAAATGTCACGTCAAGAGAACGAGGTAGTGGAAGTTCCTAAGAGTAGTGCTTAGGTCGAAATCAGAAAACTAAAACGCAGCAAGCTTTATTGCATAGGAATTCTGAATAAATTGAGTTTAAGGATCATTCAGTGCACCCTACATAACACAAAACTAACACTTAAATTTAGATAACAATTGGATAATAATATTTTGATTAGATATCTAACCAATATTTATTGATTTTTGTATTTCTAAAATGAAAGTCAGATTGCATCTGACGTTATACCTTTCCAGGCTAGATTATGTCTCAATTAGTAATCGTACTTTATGTAAATAATTCAATGCCTATTTATAAGATAAGAAAACCAGACCTTTCTATATTTTTTTTATTGATGTCAGATGCTCTACCAGGTTTCAATAAAAATTAGTTTATTATTTTGTAAAGTTCCTAGACATTAGGCAGTTCTACATTTTCGGACACGTAAGAAAGAACTATGTAATAATTAAAATAAAAGACTAGTTCAATGCTTGATATAATATCTATATAATAGGAATTGATCTCCCTTCAAGTGAACATTAGTACTATCAGAGAAAAGAGTCACTGTGACGATGTACTATCAGAGAAAAGAGTCACTGTGACGATGTACTATCAGAGAAAAGAGAATCATCCGGAAATATAATCGGAAAATAAATCTGGAAAAAATAATCCATGAAAAAAAAATCGAAAAGTTTTAGAGATAGAATTTTTGGATAAAAATTTTTGAAAATATTCCAATAAGATTATATTAAAAAGGAAAGACCCGTTTTATTTGTTTCAGATAGATTTACTGATATAGTAGAACTCCTCTATAGTAAACTTCAACTAGTTCACTATAGAGTTTACTATGCTATAGAGGATATAAGAGATGAATAAAAAACGTGTTTTTTTGAGGCAGACCATAGATAAAATTCTTTCTTTTTGAAATAAATTCAATATACAGTGTAATTTAATTCTTATTATACAGAAGTTGCACTGGTAGAATTTCTGTTTCATTTTATCACTTATCACTATAGCAGTAAGTTCGCTATACAGGAATTCACTAAAGAGGAGTTCCAGTGTATTAAACGATTTATAATGTGTATACTTAAACATAATCTTAAATACATTTCATGTTAAACTAGTAAATTCATGCTAAAATGTCAGCTAACACTGTCGGTGGTAGTGCTCATGGATGCAGAAAAGCTACACCTTGAACCAAGAAATGTGACTGAAACAGACACAAGTACCGATGACAGCAGTCGCAAAAGAGAAAACTGAAGATATGTGCCTACCTAACACATCTATTTCAGACATTTTAAATTTTATAAAGCTTTAAGCAAATAATAAAAGGGAAGGATTTCAAGTAAACATAATATATGATCAGGTTTCTTGTATATTAGCTAAAACTTCGGAACTCCATTGTTCTGGTGGGGTTTTCTCAATCCATCCTTCAGAGTGGCATACGTCTCAGATTTCTTGTCGAAACTATGGATAGCAGAGATGTCTAATCCGTCGAGTCATCGGCCACTGTACCTGCAAAAAAAAATTAACTTTAAAAATGTGAAATGCAAACTCACAAACACCTACTGCCTAGGTATGAGGGGAAATACAAGAGGGTTATAACTAGTGGGTATCCATGGAAAAAGCACAGTAACAAACCTTATAACAATATTTATGATTTATAATAAAGAATATAATAAATTTAAGGAAATTCATCTATTTTATAATTATCTACTTTATGGCTTCTCATTAAAATAACTCACCATCAAAATCTGGTGAAATTGGAGGGGAGTGACAAAAAGTGAGCAGCTGCTGTACTGGGTTCTGTAAATATTAATTACATTAGTTGATTTAATAGGAATAATGAAACAAAATGTAAAAACAAATTAGAAAAGAAATGAAATTAAAACTAAATATACTCAATTAATTACTGTTCTAATTAATTAAATAAAGCTACCTACTCTATGTCTTACAGTCTTAAATCAAAATAACTCACCATTACTGCTGATAAAGAGGAGACTGGAGCCAAAGGAGACTGAAGTTTGAAGCCTGCAGAATCAGTGATTTTGAGTTATCAGTCATTTTACTTGTAAAAATCAGTTATTTTAATATGTTTGAAATATTGAGATCTCTGAGGCTCCACCATAACTTCTGTGGCCCTACCATAATTATTTTAATATGTATTAAATGCCCTAGGTTATAGGAACAGTCACTTTATCTTCTATTGCCCCACCATAACTTTCTCCCTGGGTACAGTCATTCTATCTAGTATGCCGTATGGCATACCTAATGAGTAATGACCTTACAGTGACAATATTTTTCTTCAACCATGAAATTTCAAGGCTGTAGGGTAAGTTCCGAATTATCGGTCAGTTCCACATCTTCAGATATATAAGAAAAAAACGATAAAATAGCCATAATTATTATTTCAGTATGATAGGTTGAGTACTCAATTATATCGTTTTATCTTATATGTTCGAAGATGTAGAAGTGACCGATAATTCGGAACTTACCCTACCTAGCTAAATTCTTTTCATTCAAGGCTTAAGCTACCTATCTTGTTTATAATCTTATAACTTACCTTACTTAACAGTGCTTAAACAATTAATAGACACTTTCACACTTCTGTTATGAGCAATTAGACTCATTAAGAAACGAAATAGGTACAGGAACAGCTCAACACCACCGTTGAGAAATTTAAAACTAACTGTTAACGTTTACAGAACTGCGGAAAAGTTCAGTGAGTGGACACTGAATGTGATTAGTATAGAATAGGAAAAATAGATTTTGAAAGAAATAACACCACGCTATCATTAATATAGCTACACTTTAAACTGTATTTAACATGGAACAATTAGGTATTTTAGTTTTATAATTTCATAGTTTCGGCTTTTCTGCGTGAGATGAAACACGATTTAATTAAAATAAAAACCTTCAAAGAGTCAGAAAATGATTATTTAAAGTACAGAATCGGATTCGGAAGGTCAAAAATAGCCTATCTATATGTTTGAATTATCTCAAACACTCCATTTTGAAAATATGAAAAATATACTTTTTTAAAAAGTTCATTTTTGTAAAACGATCATCCAGAGCTTAGCTGACTTTACAGATCAATTCAGAAGGCTCAGTTTAGTAAGAAATGGTACCTATTGAAATAATATCTGTTCGAAATTTTCAAATTTGAGTTTCAAATTTCTATTTTTTGTGTTTAAAATTGAAGATATTCAATTGCCCATAATGTTTTTTTCAACAGTTACACGTTTTTGAAACCTAGTGTTCGGATAGATTTTTGGATGTAGATTTCGATAAATTTGTCTGTTTTTAGAAATTCAATCTGGTTTTCAAAATACAGGAGGGTTTTCAAATATAGGTGTAATATCGACACCCCCATCCGAATTCGAAACTTTGTTTATGGGATTGTAGAATATTAATCACTTAATCCTGTTCGAAAATCAACATTCATTCGAAATTGAGAGACGTTCGAATAATTAAATATCTTTTATCTTTCGAATAAAGCAAAGTTTCGAAAAAATCTCATGAATAAAATTAATTTTGATTAGGTTTTTAAACTAATATCTGGAATCAGATTTGAAAAAGATCTCATATTGAATGAGTTACGAGGTCAAACGCGCATCGACCTGGTGTCCGAAAGCTAGAAGTGGAATTCAAAAAAAGTGTGAGAATAAAATATGCGCATTGATGAGTTCCTCCACATATCAAAAAAGATTTAAATTTGGATATGAAACAAAAAAGTTATTTAAGAAAAACATTTAGGGATCTTGTGCACAAACCAATTCTGCATATCGAGTTAGCTCAAAGGTTAACTTGACTTTTTGGGTCTACTTTGAAAAAACTTTGAAAAATTAGGTGAGCTAATAATTGAATCCGATTTGGCTTCGAACGCTGATCCCGAATCCGTTTTCAAAAAGTTCGAAATCCAACTGGAAGTCGACATTTTCGATATAAAAGTGCATATCACAGAAAAATGGAAAAAAATGGAAAAGTTTTTTTCAACATTTACAGGTACTTTAACAACGTTTCCTATATAAGCATTAGCTAGAAGACTGTAAGTGAACTAATAAATTCATTCTTATCTATAGGGCTAGTTCAGAGTTATCGGACTGTTGCACATTTACGCGACAGTAAGAAAGAAAGAAATGTAAAATGAGAGATATAAAATGTTTTTTTTTTAAGTGTCCGAAAATATAGAACCGTTCGATTACTTGGAATTTAACCTAGTCGAATAACTAAAATGTGAGTAACTTAAATAAATTTAACAAGCTATTTGAATTAAATAGCGATCATCTCAGTCAATGAATTTACCTGGTATACGTACAGTAGAACTCATCTATAGTAAACGTTAACTAGTTCACTTTAGAATTTAGAGGATTTAGTTAGTTCATTGTAGAAGATACGAGAGATGAATAGAAAACTGGCATTTTCATTGCAGACTACACAAAATGTTTTTTCTTTTTCAAATATATTCATTATACAACGAATCTCAATTCTTAGGACACTGAAAATCAGAATGTTTCACTAATCACTATAGGGTTGTGACAATATGCGTTTAAAATCATAGATCTTAAGAATATCATAGAGACATATACGGAACGAAATGACATGGTATGACAGGTGCACCGACAATTGGGCCCCAATACAATTGGACCGAAGAAAAGATTGGACAGAAGACACAATAAAGAAGTGTTACTTTGTTATTATTAGGAAGTGACAATATTTTCCTCTGAAAATATGCTTAATATTATCTAAAAATATGTTTTATATTTTCTAAAAAATATGTCTATATTTTTTTAGTGTGTAGTGTACATCGTCTGACAAAGACAAATATTTAGTAAGAAATGTATGAAATTTAAAGGTTATACGTTACATTGAACAGTTTTTGGGACAAAATGAGATTATGAGACTACATTTTGTAATAATAATTCATAAAACTCTTCAATATTGAACACTGAACAGGTTTCAAAAATTCACACTAACTTTAATTCAATTTTTATGTTCCAATAATTTTGGCATGTCTAAATACCTATATTCGCATTCTATATTGTTTCTTCTATAATTCTATAGAAAATTCTTAATTCTATACACCTCATTATTTTAAAAATAAGATATTTCTGATGTTTCTCCATATTCGCCAGGAAGCTGTAGATTATCACCTTTCTGTAGGTTAACCACTCTCTCCAATAACACATGTGTTGTAAGAATTTTGACAGTTGTGGCATTAATGACCATTCTTGAGGGGTGAGAAGGACTGATGAACATTATAACATAATTTCCATTGAGACGAAATACTTCAATTGCAGATGGAAACTGTCTTATCGTGAACGAAAGTTCATCATTTGTTTCAGGAAATCTGAATCTTAATGATTGTAAAAACATGAAGAAGCTATGAATAGAAAATGGAATCCATGAATCTAAGTATTTAAACTTGATTCGGTCATATTGTGAATCATATGATATGTCAAAATCTCCAATATTAAAGAGCTGTGTGATTGTCATGTTGGTCAGTTGATTCACACGAGAACACTAATTAGCTATTCATCTAAGAGGGTTGGATTACAGAAGGCGTGTCCTCACTTGACTTAGACACGCACATACATACACACAGAGGGAGAGAGTCATTGAGAACATACAATGAACACCCCCCTACAGTTTCAAACAAATGTGTGTGTGAACGAAATGGTGTGTAAGCTTGTGGTGTTGTTTAAAATTTATGTGATTATATGAAAAGTGTACTTATTTATTGAAAATTATTTTTTGCATTACAGATGAAAATTTTGACCCGTGTTCCTCGTACGGAAAAAAACATAAATTAGATAATGGTAAGCCTACTCATGTTAATAACGATACAACTAATGTACAATTATATATTTTATTTATTGAATTTTATTTTATTACAGAACAAAATTTTGAGTCATCTCCATCCCTTGAAAAAAAATGTAAATTGGGTGGTGGTAAGTTTACTCACATTATCCATGATAAATAAATATATACATCTATGTATATTTATTCTAATTATCTCTATCACTTAACCTCTAGAGAGAGGAAAAATTTCAGAAAAAAGAAATGAGGATAATAACGATGTAAATAATATTACACAAATCTCAAACGATCAAAGAGAAATAAAGAAATCTACAATTGGTAAGTATTATAAATCTAATTGTATAGATTAAATTACATGAATTCGAATTTAAATATTGAAGATGGTAATCCCACTTTTTAAACCAACACTACTTTAAATTTCATCTAGTAACTTTTTTTTTTTTCAGATCATCTCTCTCCTGAACAAATAAAGGAGTTTGGGCTACAATTATTAAAAAGGGCTATGAATTCACCAACTCATTACCCAAACAGTGATTGGGAAGATTTATCAAACTCTCTTTCAAAATTTGAAGATGCACAAGCAAACAATGGTGATTATAATTTAATATCGACACATTTTTATTTTATTCATTATGCTTTAGTACATTATACCATATTTAATTTCTTATAAATTTATCACAGATCAATACACACCTGAACAAATAAAGGAGATGGGGTTGGATTTATTACAAAAAGTAATGAATTCACCTACCCCACCATCAAATTTTGATTGGGAGAATCTAGAAAACTTTCTTCCGGGTCTTGAGAATTCACAACAGATATTGGAAGAAGAAATTAAATCTACTATTCATCACCCAAACAGTGATTGGGAAGATCTAGAAAACATTCTTTCAAACATCGAAGATGATCATTCAAACACTGGTGATTATTATTATTTTATGTTAACACACATTTATTTTTACATTATTCATCATATAACTTTTTTTTTTTTAAATCTCAGATCATTACTCTCCTGAAGAAATGGATAGAATAGCAGGTATTGCTCAATATCTAGAGGGAGAAATGTCACCAACCAATGAAATAGGAGGTGCAGGGCAAAGGTTAGAGTCTACTGAAGATGAACATAGATCACCAGATGTTAACACACCATCCCCACCACCCCCTCTCACACAAGATGCTAACACTCCACCACCCCTATCTCCCATACAATCACACATAGTCTCAAATCATGCTTCTTCTTTTCAAAATCGTGTGATAACACAAACCATTACATTTTTGCCAGAATTTACACTACCGGAAGATTTATCATCATATTTAAATGAAAACATTTTCACAATTCTTCATGAAATGGGGTATATTCCCAATTTTCATGATAAAATTTATGTAACTTTCACGTCAAAATTAGAAAGATTACAAGAAACAGGGGAGATAGAATCTTATGAACATCACACTCACATACCCAAATCCGACATTCAGATAGTGATGGTAGATCATTGGATTAATTTATTAATTACTAATCTGTATAATGCTAAGACAAAAGGTAGTGAATGGACACTTAGTTCTATAAAAAGTCTCAAACTAACTGTATTTAATACAGAGCGTACATTAAAACGCTATGGAAAATATGTACCCACACCCAAAAAGTTAGGAGGAGGTTATTCTATATTGAACATTAACACTAATATCAACTGTGTTCAATACTCAATCATCGCACACTTTATGATTGAGGATGGAACATTTCCAAAAAGAGATAAAAAAACAGATAAGAAACACTATGAGAAAAATGTAGGTAAATATTTCACATTTCCAGATGTAAATGATGGAACAGTTACAATTGAAGATTTCAAAAAAATAGAAAGAGCCATCAATCGTAACATAATAGTATATCAACTTAAAGACCATGATAATAGGTGTTCCATAAAAATAATTCGTAAAAGTGAGAATGATCCAAATTTGCTATATATATATATATATCTTTCCACGATAAACGAAGAAAATCATGTAGTTTTAATAACAGATATCCAAAGATTCATTCACAATGCTAGAAAGAAGGATCGAACCTTAACCCTGATTGTACTTTCTGTCTCAACACCATATCAGGAGATTATGCTAGACACATCACTATTTGCAGGCAGTATAACTACTTACAAAATATTAAATTACCCGATGAGGGTGAGAAGTACAAGTTTAGAGCACTTGCAGCTACACAAAAATCTAAATATGTTGCTTTCTTTGATTGTGAATCAATATTAAAAAAACATCAACATAACAATATATTACACGAACATGAAATGTGTTCATATTCCTATATAATAGTGGATTCTGAGAATGATAATGTTGTTTCCTCAGGAACTGAAACAACAAATGATGCTGTTAGATTAATTGATAATATTTTAAATGATTATAAAAAGTTGGTAGGGATCTATAAATCCACATGGAATAAAAATATAGTAATGGGTGATAATGATTGGAAAACACATAATACAGCCACTAATTGTGCGTTTTGTAATAATAAGTTCATTCATCCAGATGGACGTGATAAACACCGTCACCATGGGTGGGATAAGCAGGTCATTAAAAGAGATGGTAAAGTCATAAAAGGGAATTATATAGCAACACTCTGTTTTAGTTGCAATTCAAGTATTTCAACTGAAAGATATGAACTCCCTAAACTTGCACACAACTTTTCAAAATATGATAGCTCATTCATTCTAAACGGGTTATCTAATAGGGATTATACAACAAACATCATTAGCAAAGCGGGTCAAAACATCATCCAAATTTCAGTAGAATATGGAGGTGGTGCAGACACAGGAGATAAAGTAACACTTCGTTTTATCGATAGTTGTAGCTTTCTCCAAGGAGTCTTGATCATCTTACAGAAGATTTGAAGAAGTCAGGACATGATTTTAATCTATTCAAGACAGAGTTAGTTAAAAGAGGATATTCAGATAATGTGGTTCAATTATCACTGAGGAAGGGGGTATTTCCATATCATAATATTGATTCTTTCTTAAACTTCAAGAATCTGAATTACCTGATCATAAATACTTCTTCAGTGCATTAAAAGATTCTAATGTTTCTGAAGAAGATTATAATTTTGCACAATTAGTTTATAGTGAAGCAAACTGTAAAACCATTGAAGATTATATGAAACTATATCTTCAATGTGATGTTTTTCTACTTGTAGAAGTCTTTTTGAAATTTCGCAATGTAGTTTTTAAAGAACATGAGTTGGATGCATGTCAATTCATAACCCTACCTTCATTGGCTATCAGCTCAGCTCTTTTTAACTCAAAAAGAAGTTTCGATTTACTTTACAACGTTGAAGATTTATCCCTTTTCGAATCCAATATACGGGGTGGTTTAACAATAGCTAATGAAGGATATAAAAAAATTAACAATCCATCACTATGCAACTTTGATCCTAATGAGGAAATATCAGAAGGGTTATTTCTTGATTTTAATAGCTTGATAAGCTGCCTATTGGAGAAAAGCGTGAACTCACACAAAATGAAATAGGAAAATTTGACATTCCTACCATTGATGTCGATGGTGATCACACATATTGCCTATTGATTGATTTTGAAATTCCTGATGATGTTAAAAGAGCTACTGACGAGCTTCCATTAGGGATAAATCATTTCAAACCAGACTTTAATCACTTATCACCCTTCTCAAAGGAACTATTTGAGAATCTCAACTTGCCAGAGTCCTATATCACGAAAAAACTCACAGCAACACATTTCCCACAAAAAGAATATCTTATTTCAATTAAATTGCTTCAACTCTATCTAAAGTTAAGCGTTAAAATTATAAGAATTCATAAAATATTTGAATTCAAACAAGAGTCATGTTTCCGTAGCTATATAAACAAAAATATAAATCTTAGAAAAAACTCAAAGAATTCATATGAAAGTGCTATTTGGAAGCTTATGAATAATTCAGTATTTGGAAAAATGCTCTTCAATGCACGTAAGAATCAGATTGATACGAAATTAATCACTTCATTACCATTGTTCGAGAGGTATATTAGGAAATCCATTATTAAAAGAGGTCATCCCTCTTTCCGAAAACTCAGTAATTATTAAATTGTTTTTAGATAATATTAAAATGAACACACCAATTTATATTGGGTGGTATATTCTCCAACATAGTAAATATTACATGTACAATCTTTTCTATAATGTTTTAAAGAAAAGATTTAATGATAAAATCAATTTAATGTATACCGACACAGATTCATATTTTATAAGATCCAATTCATTCTTGATCTCTGATCACTTTAATGATAAGTCCTTAAAAGAACATTTAGATTTAAGTAATTATCCACCAAACCATAAATTATACTCAGATAGGCATAAATCACAGTTGGGGAAATTGAAATCAGAGCTTGCAAACTCTGAAGTCTCTGAAATTTGCATATTGCAACCGAAATGCTATTCCATTCTTACATCTGACAATGAAACAAAACAAACTGCTAAAGGAATCAATAAATGTAAACAACATGAAATGAGACATGATCTTTACGTGAAAATACATAAAAACATTGAATGTAAGTATAAAACTGTCCAATGTGTAAACATAAGAAAAAAAGATTATAAACTATTTGTAAGGACCTGTAGTCACACCCTGTAGTTATGAGACTTATATAGAGCAACCGCTCCGCTCACAGACTCAGTTGGAGATATACATTGGCTCGTGTTAATACC